>PVJC01006472.1:0-25803 GCA_004026665.1 Murina feae
TCCCTCCCTTCTTTCCTTCCTTCCTTCTAAAATATATTTTATTGATTTTTTATAGAGAGGAAGGGAGAGGGATAGAGAACCAGAAACATCGATGAGAGAGTAACATCGATCAACTGCCTCCTGCACACCTCCCACTGGGGGTGTGCCCGCAACCAAGGTACATGCCCTTGACCAGAATCGAACCCGGGACCCTTGAGTCCGCAGGCCGAAGCTGTATCCACTGAGCCAAACCGGTCAGGGCAGGTGTTTCTTTCTTATGCAAAAGGGTATAGAGAACTCAAGGATTGATGGTGGTGGTTCCAGCTGTTGGGGACCCATGCTCTTTCTGGGGCTTCACCGTTTTCAGAACTGTTTTCCATGTTATTTTCTGAAGCGGCCATTCAAGGTTTGCTCACCACACCCAGCCACGGCCCAGCCACGGGGAGAGGAGCGGGCAGGAGAGAGCTTGTTCTCCGCCGTAAAGGCTCAGAGGCTCAGCCTCTCCATGCAGCTGGCTACTCTCCTCCACGTGACTTGTAACACATTTTATCTTGTTATTAGTAATCATTAGCTAGTGTTTGAGTGCTTTATATGCGTCAGATTCTGTTCTAAATGCTTTCTCTTCACTTAGTCATCTAACCCTTAACACAGTCTTCGAAAGTAGATGCTGTTTCCCGTTTACAGATGAACCCAGGCACGGTCCAATCAAGGAACTGCCCAGGTCACAGCGCGTGAGGGGCGAGGCTGCGCTCACAACGCTTTTAACTTGGGGTCTGGATCCCACGGGTGGTTCCATCTGTACTTCAGGCTGATCAGAGGTCCCCAGCCAGGAGCTGCCTGGGCTTAGTTAATGTTTAATGTATGGGCTTATCAGCCCCGACCCAGCACTGCCCTGCTTATCCCAGGTTCATGAACAAGAAATACCAGTGTATGAAGGATGAAAACATGTCCCGTACTGGCTCTGTACACCCAATTTGCCTTTCTGAATTAAGGACCTTATTGACCGGCTGGTGTGACTCAGTGGTTGAGAGTCAGCCCAGGAGCCAAGAGGTCACCGGTTCGATTCCCGGTCAGGGCACATGCCTGGGTTGTGGGCTCAGTCCCCAGTGGGGGGGCGTGCAGGAGGCAGTCAATCAGTGATTTTTTTTTCTCCCCTCTCATGGATGCTTCTATCTCTCTATCCCTTTTCCTTCCTCTCTCCAAAAGTCAATTAAAAAATACGTTTAAAAAGGCCTTCTTAAGTGGAATCTGTGACACCCTAAACTTCTACTCAGCCTGTATTCCTCAGGCTGTAGCCACAGGCACCACTGCAGCCACCGCTCCCAGCGCGGACAGCGGACAGCGGCAGGGCCTTGGAGGTCAGATGGCGCTGCCTCTCTTGACTGCCTGGTGTTTTGTTGACACAGTGATCAGAAGGTAACCTGTGGGATGTGCGCACGATGGACAGCAAGGACTTAGAAGCTGAAATCCACCCCCTGAAGAACGAAGAGGGGAAATTGCAGGAGAATCTGGGGGACCCATTGACAAAGGAAGATAACCTGAAAAGTGCGCCCCCGCAGTCCCGCCTCTCCAGATGCCGCACGGCGGCGCTGTTCCTCTCGCTGTTCGCCTGCCTTCTGGTGGTGTTTGTGATTTCCTTCATCATCCCGTGCCCAGAAAGGCCGGTGTCGGAGGACATGTGGAGGGTCAATTACAACACAGCAGGTGCGTTCCTCTCCCCACAGGACATTCTCTCCGGGGGGGGGGGGGGGGGGGGGCAGCATGTGTGTCCTGGGGCCTGGAAGTCATCTTTGACAGTGAGTCAGCCCTAAGTGGTTCGTGGTTTTTCTGGAATTTGGGGGGGAACTGCAAGAGCACCCTCTCAGAAACTCTGGAGGGAGTGCTGGGGGAGCATAGCGGCCTGCTCCCCCGTTTTAGGACGGATGGGTTGGGTCAGTAAAGCGGCCCTTTCGATTACTTTTCAGAATTAAAAATAATAACAATAAAACAGTAACTGGCAGAAGAGCTGTAGAGAGGGCTGTTCCGAAATGTGGCAAATGTGCAGCTGATTTTGTCGTCCAGTCTTCCTGAGGGGCTCTGGCTGACATTCTAGGGGATCAGCTAGAGCAAAGCACACTTTCATTTGTCTCATAAAATTGGCAGTCAGGCCCTAGCTGGTGTTTCTCAGTGGTTAGAGCATTGGCCTACGCACCGAAGGGCCCTGGGTTTGATTCCCTGTCAGAGGCACATGCCTGGGTTGAAGGTTTGATCCCCAGCTGGGTCGGGGCACGTACCGGAGGCAGCCAATCGATGTGTCTCTCTCACTTCAGTGTTCCTCTCCCTCCCTCTCCCTTTTCTTCTCGCGCCCTCTCTCTCTCCCTTTATCCCTCTCTGCCCATCCCTCTAAAAGTCAATGGAAAAATTATCCTCAGTGAGGATTAACAAAAGCAGTTTTTAAAAAGCCTTTCTCGTCCTGGCTGGTTTGGCTCAGTGGATAGAGCATCGCCTAAGCGGACTTGAAGGGTCCCGGGTTCTATTCCAGTCAAGTACCTCAGTTGTGGGCTTGATCCCCAGCCCTGGTTGGCCCATGTGGGAGGCAACCAATCAGTGTGTCTGTATCACATAAGGTGTTTCTCTCTCTTCCCCCCCCCTCCCTCTCTCTCCCTCTCTCTTTCTCTCTCTCTCCTTTCTCTCCTTTCTCTCTTTTCTCTCTCCCCCTTCCACTCTTTAAAAGTCAATGAAAAATATCCTCGGGTGAGGATTAACAACAACAACAAAAAAAGCCTTCCTTAAAGAAAAAAAAATTGGCAGCCAGGAGTATCTTGGCCTTTATGAAAAGCAACGGAATCAGCCTCTCTCTGGACACTCCCCCTCTTTTAATATATTTTTATTGATTTCAGAGAGGAAGGGAGAGGGGTTGAGAGGTAGAAACATCCTTGAGAGAAACCTAGATCAGCCCCCTCCCGCACGCCCATCATGTGCATGGGGAACCGCTGGTGCTCTGAAGCGCTGGGGGTCGAGTGTGCAACCAGGCATGTGCTCCGACGGGGAATCGAACTGGTGACCTCTTGGTTCACGGGTGGGCGCTCAATCCACTGAGCCACACCAGTGGGCTCTTTGGTCCCTTTGAGTGCATTTTTGTATATGGTGTAAGGCAAGGGCCTATTCATTCTTTTGGTGTTTGATTTTAAAATATATAGGTTTTTTTTTGGTGGGTTTTTTTGTTGTTAATCCTCACCTAAGGATATTTTTCCCGTTGATCTTTAGAGAGGGTGGAAGGGAAGGAACGAAGGAGGTGGAGAGAGACACGCACACTGATGGGTTGCCTCCTGCATGCACCTCGACCTTGGCCAGGGATTGACCCTCCAACCCAGGCTTGTGCCCTTGACCGGGTGTCGAACCCGCAACCCTTCGGTTCACAGGTTATGCGCTAATCACTGAACCACCAGCCAGGCCTAGTTTATCTTTGGAGTCTTCAAATGAAGGGAAGGCTTAGACCCTTATGACTATGGAAGTGTGTGTGGTCTCTCTCGATCCCAAACTGACGTAAGGAGGAATTCACTCCTGAATAGAAGGTGCTCGGGCATCCATTTGTGGTGCCCCGGTGTCCTGCTTGCCCTTCCTACAGGTTAACCTCTGATACTGTCATCCATCATGTGCACGAGGAATTGCTGGTGCTCTGCAGCGCTGTGGGGAGTGGCTAGTCCTTGTGGTGACCTCACAGTGGCAGGTTCTACCTGGCACTCACCCTAAGGAGCAGAGAAGAGGTCATGTCAGGCAGGGGCTGGAGAATATAGTCTGGCTTTCTTTTGCAGTCACCTACGACTTTCTGGCCACGAAAGACATAAACAGGGACAGGGTCCAAGATGTTATCTTTCTTTATAAAAACACCAACAGCAGCAACAATTCCAGCCAGTCCTGCGCTGACGAAGGTAAGAAAGAGGAACTCCCTATATGAGGGGGAATTCTGGCTTCTCCAATATTTGGGGAAGCAGTTGGTGGAATTTCTGGAATTTCATTTCTTTGCTTTGTAGCAGGACTAGAAAGAGACAAGGCCAGTCTCAGCATCCACCCTGTTTGGCTACTGACCCTCACGGGGTCAAGACTAGGGCCTCCAGGGGTTGGGGTGGGTTAGGGGCCCAGGGATAAAGGGAATGGGTCTGGTGGTCGGGCTGAGGGAGGATTGGCGGTGCGCGGCCTGTGTGCACGGCCCCTTAGGGCTGGTCTGTCCCCTGCAGGCTTCTCCTCCCCCTGCTCCTTTGTGGCTGCTGTGTCAGGGGCCAACGGCAGCATCCTGTGGGAGAGGCCCGCAGCCCAGGATGGGGCTCTCGTGCTGTGCGGTGTCCCCCACCCGAGGGACAGTGGGGCATCTTCTGCCTGCGTACTTGTGGGCAGATCTGGTTCTTTCATCGCAGTCGACTTATTCACAGGTAGGCTGGTTCCCTCTGCACTCCACCTGGGCCTCTCAGACGGAGGACCATGCCAGCATGCTCTGGGGAGGGTCAGCCTGTGCTCTGGGGCATGTGATTGGATGGAAAGGTGGTTACAGAGTGGAAGGGAACCCCCACGTGAGGACACGGCCACTTAGCAGTCAACACCACAGCTCCCCTGACATGTCACGTGCGTTGTGGCTTGTCCCCTCCTGTATAAATCGTGGGAGCACGTTGTGGGGAGGAAGTGCCGCAGCCTTCTTCGGCAGCACCCGGGCGAGCACAGGCAGGCAGTGCATGGGAAGGAGACCTGGGCCTGTCAGTGCTCCAGATGTGAGGGTGCTCCCTGGGGCCTTCCTGTCACCAGCTGTTCAGGCACCGAGGGGATGGCCACTCACACTTACCAAGGTGGTGAGGAGTTCTGTGCCTTGACACTAGATTTGGTGGGTACTGACAGCTTGTGGTTTTGAGACTGTGGAGGAAAATACAGAGCAGGCTGGAAGTATTTTAAGGAGAGAGGAATCGGACTTAAAAAGAGGGACAAGATTATGTCTGGGTCAGAAGCTGTTACCCCAGGACCTGCAGTCCCCAGGCATAACCCTGAGACCTTCATTCTCTCCTGTGTGAAGGGCACAGGCACAGGCCACTCAGCCAGGGCCTTGGTGGGGGGCAGAGGGCCCACCTGTGAGCCCAGCAGCAGATGGGTCCTGAGGGGCCTTGAGGCATGGTGAGGTCAGGTCCTGTCCATCCAGGTGGGGAGGGTCAGCGTTGGCCCTAAGGTGCTGTAGAGCCAAGTATTAGAAAACTAGTGGCCTGGTGCACGGATTTGTGCACATTGAAAGGAAGTTTAATTAGAAGAAATATTTTAATATTGCTATTTGCAATTTCTCTATAATAAAAGTATCAGAAATGAAAGAAAATTAGTAAAATGTGTATGAAAATCCCATATATTAAAAGCCTAATATGCTAAGTGTCTGGTTGAGCGGTCAGCCATTCAACCAATCAAAGCATAATATGCTAATGATATGCTAAGATCACTCAACTGCTTGCTATGACATGCACTGACCACCAGGAGGCAGACGCTCTGACCAGTAGGTGAGCTTGCTGCTGGAGTCTGGCTGATCTGGACTGAGCAAGATGAGCCGGACATGCCCTGAAGCCTCCTGTGGTCCCTCCTCAGCTGGCCAATCTCCTGTGTCCCTCCCCAGCCCTGATGGTGCACTGGTGGGGTCAATGGCCTGGCCTGCACCCTCTCGCAATCAGACCCCTCATGCCAGAGAGCCGGTTTTGGCCCAATCCGCAGGCTAGGCCAAGGGATCCCGCTGGTGCACAAATTTGTACACCAGCCCTCTAGTAATATATAAATTGATTAATAAGTAAACAATAACAACATGATATAACAACAAAGACATGATATAAAAACAACAGAAACAACAACATTGATAAAAACAACATTGATAAAAACAATGACTGATAAATTGATTAAACTTAATCTAACACTGAGGCCAGTGTCAGACGGGGACAAATCAGTTCCTGGGATCAGAACAACCTCTCCTCCACAGATCCTGTTAATACTTCAGCTTCTATTATGTTAGGTCGCAGTCTTTTGATAATAAATCTAGTGCCATTACAAAGACCCCATTTACTATTAAGATTTCTCAGTAGCATGATGATTGTACCTATTTTCAATTCTAATTAATGACACGGCATTCCCAAAGGAGTAATACTTTTTAGAAATCCAATGGGAAAATTTTCCTTTTTGGCCCCATCTGTTGAATCTAGTATTATTGTCGTTTACACTGTTATCCCTGAGTCTTTTTTTTTTTTTAAGTGATTAGTACGCTCAAGTTTTTGTTTTTATTTTTTAATGTAGTTTTATTAATGTCAGAGAAGAAGAAAGAGGGAGAGAGAGATAGAAACATCAGTGATGAGAGGGAATCATTGATCGGCCGCCTCCTGCACGACTCCCACTGGGGATCAAACCGAGATCAAGCCCGCAACCCGGGCATGTGCCCTTGACCTGAATCAAACCTGGGATCCTTTAGTCCGCAGGTCGATGCTCTATCCACTGAGCAAACTGGCTAGACCCTCCCTGAATCTTCCTGCAATATTCTTTCCTCAGCCTTTCTCTCCATGTGGGAAAAGAATAGGATACGTTTGCATCTAATGTAGGAAACAGGATACTGATTTGTTTCATTTTAGTGGCATTCGGATTATTGGGATCTGGTTTACAATGAACGAGCAGTCCCTTTCAAAAGGAGGTCCTCCATCTTCATTTCTGAATATGATGGCAATTTCGCTTACACGGAGATAATTATATTTACCGGGTCACTGTTACGATCATATTTAATTGCCATTACTTCCGTGTGACGATGCCGCTTTCTTTCAGCTTCAGAATGTCAACAAAACAATCAAATTCACGATCGACAATGACAGATTGAAACACGCGTGCGACTGGCACCAGCTGTAACATGAATGCACGAGTCAGCTTAGCCTTTCATAGCTGTAGAACAAATTTGCTTTATCAGACCTGCTTTCTGATGTAGCTAAACTTTTTCCAACCCAGTGAAGCACCCCAACTTCTCTTTTAGATAATTGTCAGCAGCACAGCAGTAAATACCAACACGAAGCACATTATTATTGTAGATCATGCAGAGAAAACAAAGGGTAAAATATTTAACTGCAGCAGCGTTTGACTATATTCTGCACAGTGAGAAAACATGAAATCATTTTCAAGGTCCACCATTTCTTCTTTTCAGTCGGGTCAAGTTTCTAAGCTTTCTAAATCTCCATGTTCCAGCTAATGAAAAGAAAATAGGATTCCACCGAGTCTCCTATTTACCTACTCCAGGACTTCTGTGAGGATCAAATGAGATGAGGCATGGGAAAACTCACAGGACATTTGGTTACAGTGTAAAGTGTTCTCATCTGGCTATTAAGCAAGTCGTGTTCCTGGGCTGAAGAAATTGCAAGGAGGCTGGTTGTCGCTAGGGAGAGGAAGCCAGGCGTTGCTATGTGACGTCATTACCCAGGTGGTTGGACACTTAGCATATTAGCCTTTTCTATAGCTAGATGGATCAACAAAAAAGGGGTGGGGTTGGGGAGGTCTGCAATTCCCAGCAGTGAGACTTGAGCCCTGGTGTGTGAGCCCTGGTCTTCTCGCACGTGTTCAGCAGTCGTGCTCACTTGCATTTGCCCTCAGCTCCTGCTGGCAGGTGTTCCCATTTGTGAGTGGGAGGGTCTGTGCATCTGCCAGGCTGCGGTGGAAGGGGACCTGGGCCAGCGCCTGCTGACGTGTGCTTGGTTTTAGGGGAGACCCTGTGGAACCATCCCAGCAGCTTCAGAAGGAACGCTTCCGTCCTAAGCCCTTTACTCCAAGTGCCTGACCTTGATGCCGACGGGGCCCCAGATCTGCTGGTTCTCACCCAAGAGGACAAGGAGGTACAGCTCTTCTTCCAGGTCCCTACAGCCCATGCCTCCGGAGCCTCTCTGCTCTGCTCCTGGCCCTTCCACTTCCCAGGCAGATTCTGGGTCTGATCACCTGTCAGGGACTTGCCCCAGACCCCGTGCCCTGGCACCTGCAGACCCAGCACACTGGGCAGCTCTGTCCCTGTCCGTAGCCCCTGGGCCTCCCCAGAAATGGGAGTGCCCTTCCGTTTGTGCCACTGGGGTGTGGGTGGGGTCCTGAGGAGCCTGAGGGACTCTAGTGTGGGAGACCACGCGTTTCTCCCAGGCAGTCCCCGCACACATGCCTGATACCACACACCTAATCTTTCCCTAAACCAAGGGAATTCTGACCCCTTTCTCTTCCCTTGTGTTGCAGGTTAACAGCTACATCTATTCGGGCAGCACTGGGCACCAGATTGGCCACCGAGGCAGCCTCGGTGTGAATGGGACGGGTGGCTCCCTCCTTTACGTCACCAGGGCGGGCGCCCACTACCTCCTTCTTCCCTGCGGTACGTTGTGCCTGCTGGGCCCCCGAACGGCCTCACTTGCAGAGGCCATGCTGGTCTCAGATGAGATCTGCAGCTGCCGTGAGGCTCCTCGGCTCCTGCTTCTCTTCTCGGGATTCCAAGTGTCATCGCTGACAAGCAGTGAAAGCCACGGAGGGTCTCATCCCCTCCCGGCTCAGGGAGGACACCACGTGTTCCGACAAGTGGGGCTGGTGGGCGCGAGTCCTCGTCCCCCAGCAGCCCCTGGTGACTTGAGGCTCTTCTGTGTTTTGAGTAGCAAGTTCCCTCTGTGGCCACTCTGTGAAGGGAGTCTACGAAACAGTGACCGGGAGAGACAGCCCCCTGAGGAGAGACCCCAGCTGGGAGGACATGCTCAATGCCACTAACCACAGGCTGCAGGTGCACAGGTTGGTGTGGGCGGCGTCACACAGGCCAGGTCCCCGTCCTCCGTGCTCAGCTGTGGGGGGGCTGGGGCCTGGCTGCTGGTGCTGTGAGGCCGTGCCGGGAACTGGGCAAACAGGCCACATGCAAACCAGGGAAAGGTTCCCAGGAGGGGGCTCACCCTCTCTCCAAACACAGCAAGGGCCTGGTTTTATATTCTCAAGTCAGAGATCTAAGAATTAGGGGGCTGCAGGTGGGAGTCTTTTGGACAGTGCTTTGGGGAGGGTCCCTGCCTCCAGCCTGTGTCCTAGCTGCCGCCTCCTCTAGCTCTGGAGCCATCCACTATCTGATGAGCGTTCCTGGGAAAGGCGGCGAGGACCTCCTCCTCGTGAGCTCGGACTCCTGTGTGCTGCTGGACGGCCGGGAGCTGGCCCTCAGGTGGACCTTCAGCGCGCCCCAGGTCCTCAGGTACCGACTCTTCCCCAGGACCCTGTGCAGTTGTTGCAAGCCACGCCCCACCAGCCCATCCCCCTGGCAGCCCTGTGGAGGTGGGCAAGAGGACCAGTGTGCTTCTGTCAGCAGCCCCTTGCCTGCCCCCTGGTCCTTCCCTGCTTGTCTGCTTCCTGTCCTGGGCTTGCCTCGCCAGGGAGAAGAGGGTGGCCTACCTGCCCCCAGGTGTCTCCTCACAGAGACCCCTCGTGCCTTCTTCCCTAGAAAACCCATCCTCGGTCACTACAAGCCCGACACCTTAGCCGTGGTCATTGAAAATGGAACCGGCATTGACAGACAGGTTGGCTGCACTTCCCTTTGTGTTCCCACCTGAGGAAAATGAGTCTGAACAGCGGACAGTGCTGTGGCCTGATGGCTGAGCTGGGACAAGAGGGGGCCTCAGGGAGAAGCTCATTCAGGGCTGGCCCCTGTGCCTGTGCGAACCCCAACCCATCTGCCCCATGCTGTCCCCTTCCTCCCAGATCCGGCTCCTGGACCTCAGCACTGGGTCAGTCCTTTGGATTCTGGCCCTTCCAAGCCTCCCTGGTTACCCTCCGTCTGCCAGCCTGCTGACCGCAGACCACCGCTCAGCCTTCTTCTTCTGGGGCCTGCACGAGCTGGTCGGTGCCAACCAGATGGTACGGGCAGAGTACACAATCGGGATATGCCATGCCAGAAGCCAGGGCCAGAGGCCAGTGGCCAGAGACCTTAGGCCCTGTCTTAAGGAGCTAATGGGGTGACTGGACATCCTATGTAATAAAAGGGTAATATGCAAATTGACCCTAACAGCAGAATGACTGGTCACTATGACACACACTGACCACCAGGGGGCAGGCGCTCAATGCAGGAGCTGCCCCCTGGTGGTCAGTGCGCTCCCACAGGGGAAACTCTGCTCAGCCACAAGCCAGGCTGATGGCTGCCAGTACAGCAGTGGTGGTGGAAGCCTCTCCTGCCTCCTTAGAAGTGCTAAGGATGTCTGACTGCAGCTTAGTCCTGCTCCCCACTGGCAAGTGGACATCCCCCAAAGGTTCCCGGGCTGCCAGAGGGATGTCTGACTGCCATCTTAGACCCAGTCCCCTGAAGAGTGGGCCTAAGCCAGCAGGTGGTCATCCCCTAGGGGGTCCCAGACTGCGAGAGGGCACAGGCTGGGCTGAGGAACCCTCCCCCCACCTCCCTGAGTGCATAGATTTTTGTGCACCGGGCCTCTGGTATACAAATAAATAGAAGCCATGGGTAAGGGGTGTGATGAAGCAGTGCTCTGTCTGCAGGACAGGCCAGGGCATGGTGTGCCTTGGGGGTGGATAGGGGAATCTGGAAAGAAGTAGAGTGTACTGGGGAGGGCGGCCGAGTTCCAGGTGGAGGATGCTGAGGAGGGTCAGAGTCAGGTTGGGGGAAGAGGGGTAGAGAAGGTAGATACAGAGTTCAGATTGGCGCTTGGGGGGCCCCAGTGGACGCAGCTCTGGCTGTGGTCAGTGTGTCCAGTGTCCCATAAGTGATGAGCTCAGCATTGCCCAGCTGCCAGGCCCCGAGCAGTGTACACCCTTGGTTTCTTGGCCCAGATGTGGAGGTGGCTGCCGCCTGGTCCGCCTCCTGCCCCATCGCTGGTTCTCATTTTAGGAGCCAGGAGACACCCAGCACAGCCTCTACATGTTCCACCCCATTCTGCCCGGCGTCCTGCTGGAGCTGACCAACGTCTCTGCCAACATCGTCGCCTTCCAAGGTGAGCGCAGCCTCCGTGTGGGCCTGAGCCCCACCCACTCACGCTGTGTCTGGTTCCAAGACACCTGACGGCTCTGTCCTCCGCAGTGGCCCTGTTGGAGCCGGGCCGCCATGCTGCCTGCATCCTCCTCACGGGCCCGGCCAGCCCAGATGCACCCGGCCTGGTCTCCATGGTCAAGCACAAGGTACAGGACCTCATCCTGAGCAGCAGGGTGGTGCACCTGACTGAGGGCGGGGCTGACAGCGACCAGGACATCAGGGACCGGCTCTCTCGCCTGCGGTACCGGAGCGAGGCCTAGATCCACGGCGGCCAGAGTGCGAGGGAGGCTGCAGCTGCTGACATTAAACATCCGGGGAAGCTGGCCCTTCGTTCATTTGCTCTGTACACTGACTCCCACTCCTGAACCTTGCCACACTCCACAGGGTCTCCTTAGTACCCAGGGACACGGGGCTTAGTGCCCGGGGAAAGGGACACCCGGGCCTCTGTCCTGCCCAGCACGCTGCGTCCTTACACTGGTCCTCGTCTGCCCACTGGGGTCACATGCTGAAGGCCAGCTGCCTTCACGGTGGCCTCTCCTGTAAAGAGCCCAGGCCCGACCTGCAGAAGTCCCCTCCCCACTTGCCACCTGAGCTTGCTCTCTCCGCACTGTCCCCCTGGGGTTTCGGAGCTCGGTGGGTGGTAGTCCCTGAGGTGGTCTCAGGGCAGCAGTACGGGCCCGGCCCTTCCCAGAGCAGAGGGAGAGTCTAGCGTGGCTGGTGGTGTCTTGCCCTGGGAGTGGAGCCCCTTTGACCGGCTCGTGAAGAGTGGGGCTTGTGGGCCACGAGGGGTGCGCTGCTCACAGACGCCCCGAGGGGAGTTGACTCCTGTGCTGGCTGCTTGTGCTGTGACTTGCCCAAGGAACTGCCTTAGGACGCACACTGGGGGCATTTTGCACCCTCTTGATACACACTGGAGCCATAGCTCTCCTCCTTCCTGGTGCTGGGACGTCCCCAGTGTTGGTGTCCCTGATGCAGGACTCACCTCTGTGCCTTGTTGCACCCGGGGCTGCAGTGCGCTGTGCGGCTTGCAGCTCAGCCGGCCCGGGCACAAAGCAGCCTGCCAACTCTGGGTGGCGTGGAAGTAACTGAAATAAACGTTTGCACTCGCTGCGAAAGCCCAGTGGGCACGCGTGCGCCTCCTGTCTGTGCTTCGAAGGGTGAAATGGGTGAGGATGGGAAGGGTGGCTGAGGAGGCGAGGGACCCGTGTCCTCGGAGTGCCTCCCACACTCCTGCCAGACGAGAAACCAAGGGCCCAGAGGTCTTTCTCAGCACAGCCTCCACGCGCCTCTCAGGTCTGAGGACCCTTCCTGGGCACCCACAGCAAGCCAGGAACCCAGCCCGCGGGCATGGGTGTGCTCCCAGCTGGGGCAGGCAGTGCAGGTTCCCCCGCACCCTGGTGTCTTCCAAGGGCTGGCCAGGGAGGGGTTGCAGGTGGGTTCTGGCAGCTGCCCAGGAGGTGCCCAGGTGGGAGGCTTCAGTGAGATACAGCTTTGGGTACCAAAGTGATGAGGGAGTCGTTTCAGAGAATCCTGTAGGAATTTCCTGTGGACATTTAAATACGAAAAACTCCCTGCAACTCCAAAGTCCCCTACCCCCTAAAAATGTTCCCGTGAAAAGCGACAGGTCTATAAGTGAAAATCCCCTGGAGCCAGTAGGGCTAGGGGCTGGAGCCCAAGGCCTCTTGCGCTCCAGGTTGGGGTCCATAGCCCTGGACAGAGGAGCTGGCTGTGGGGAGGGACCACCCAGTTTGGGTTCCGGGACAGTGAGCAGGAGTTAGGGGACGGAGCCCAGGAGGTGCCCTCATCAGCGGGCCTCCCGCACCCTGGACTTGTACATAAAGCAGCTGGCCCATGGGTTCCATGCTGCGCCACCTGGAACTCCCAGCCTTAGGACACGGCCTGCCCAGGAGACGACGGGTCCCATCCCAGGAGTCTGCACGCTGCCCTGGAGCCTGGGCGTCCTTCAGAGCAGACGGTGTTCCTGGCTGCGGCCAAAGACCAAGCACCCCCAAGCGTACAACCCGAGTTCAACCCAAGTTCACCCTGGGGGCCGGTCTCCTCTTCTCTGCACTCACGGGCCTTCCATGGCACCTGAACTGCCCACGTTATCCTTCACTACCGCCCTCGCCACGGCATGCGCACAGACACAACAGGTGCGCACACACCACAGTTTGGACCACAGCAGGTGAGCACAGAGTGAGGCCCGAAGGCCTTTTTTTCTTTATTGATTTTAGAGAGAGAAACATCAGTTTGTTCCACTTATGTTTTCATTGGTTCATTCTTACATGTGCCCTGACCAGGGATCAAACCTGCAACCTTGGTGGATCAGGACAACACTAACCAACTAGCTGCCTGGGCTGAGGGTCTGTTATTTCTATGCCAGGAATGGGCAGGAGCAGGCTAGCTCTGTGAGGCGGGGCGCTGCTTCAGCGGAGTCCATCAGAGCTGTACCCCCAAAGGAGCGGTGTCCTTCACAACAGAGGTGCACCTTCAGGACAGGCCTGGGACATGCACAGTGGCAGGACAGTGTGGCAGTACCTGTGGGGACAGCTCTGTACTCATTGGAAAGCTGAGCCCAGCCCCAGCGAAATCCAGGGAGCTCTGCAGAGTCCCCACGGGGTCACCCTGAGGCAGTGGAGTGGGTAAGTTAGCTTCGAAGCCTGCCTTTCCTCACCATGTGCCAAGTGCTCCTGCTGTCTACCTCTGGCTCCCAGGTACTTGCCTGCTAATTAATGGTCTGGAGATGGAGGTTGGGCACCAGGAGCCGAAGACTGCCACGTGCCAGGAGCATGGCCTTGGTCTGGTTTGCCCATCTCGTCCCACCTTTCTCCAGGTGACCCAAGCTCAGTCAGTGACACCCTCTTCCTAGTAGTCAGCACCAGGCCCAGTCCCTTCTGGGAAGTCTGATTTGTGTGCCCCACAGCAAGGCCACACCCTTTGTACACTAGGGGATGCCCATGCTGGGGGTCTCAGCTGCAAGGACCATGGGTGAGAGAGGGTGGTGAGAGGTGAGGGGTGAACCTCCTCCAGGCTCAGGCCCCCCTATGCCTCCCCATCACCACCCCCAGGGCCACCTGCAGCAGCTGCAGGTTCCCCTGAAGCAGAAGCAGGAGGGAGAGCAGGGCTCAGGCTCGAATGCCGTGGCTTCCACATGAACGGGAACACTCTGCAGGCAAGGAGGGGCCAGTGCAGGGCGGCCTCAGTGCAGGGCGGCCTCAAGGGTCCCGCCTCCCAGCTCCTGGGCACACGGCACCACGGAGGCTCACCGTCGCTTTGTCTCCGGGAGTATCATGGCCTCCGCCAGCAAGCCTTTGTACATGTCCGACTTCAGGAACCTCGGGTAGGAGTCCTGTAAGAAATGGTGATCAGCCCTGACGCCTTCCGCCTCTTCCCTCTCAGCTTCCCCCCGACCGCCGCAGCCTGCCACTGCTGTGACCCTCGGAGCCCCCAGTGGACAGTGCTGGAGGCGGCCACCCAAGACCTGCCCTGACCAAGTCAGCTGACTCAGAGGGACCTGGGCTCCCTTCCAGGTGGGCCATGCAACAGCCAAGATGAGCAAGAGCTGGCACCCACATGGGGAGGAGTGAACCGGGGTGCCTCCGCGAGGGAACGCAGAACCGCTGTCTGCCCCGTAGAGCGAGGGCGAGGACACAGCCGACTAACTAGGGCAAGAGAAACTGCACAGTAGACAGTTACGTGGGAGAAGAATCTACGAATCTAACTGGTTATATTTTAAAAAGATAAATATAAATTTATCTTGGGAAGAAGGGAAGAAGGTAGGGGGCAGCAATAAAGATTTATTTGAATTGACCCTGCTTTACAGATTGGGTTTTGAAACTAGATGTTTCACATAATTGTAAAACAAGTAAGCAGTCGCCAAGCATTGAGAGCAAAGAGTAGTAATTGGAGCTGGGTATCCAGGGGGTGACACCATCCTAACCACACGTAATGGCATGACAGAGCCGCGCAAGAGGAGGGACCAAAGCGGAGAAAGGAAACCACGGCCAGCGGTTGCGTGGTAAATGGTGCCGTGTCTTTCCGTTCAGAACACTGAGTGGACTGTGAGAAAGCAGGCGAGTAACTGTGGTAGCCTCGTTGGCAACCAAGGTTTTCCGTGGGAGAAAAGAGAGAGAGAGAAGGTCAGGGAGGGGGACAAGGTCTAATCCTGAACCCGAAGTGCATGCGTCAGTAGGAACTTCAAATACATGCTTTTTAAAACATGTATTTCCTAATTCTGTCCACTGAAAGGCCAGGAAATGATGCCCACCCCAGTGGCATGAACACAGGTGGTGTGTAGGTCAAGGTTCCTGAACAGCACCCATGGAAAAGGGCCAGGGCTGACTGGGAAATGGCCTAGGTCTGGAGCAGGAGGAACCTGGGCAGTTTCACACCAGGAAGCAAGGAAGTCACCACAGACTGCGGGGCACATGACAGACCTCTGAATATCACGTAAGAATAAGACCTAACAAGGGCCCCAGCGGGTTTGGCTCAGTGGAAAGAGCGTCAGACTGCGGACTGAAGGGTCCCAGGTTCAGTTCTGGTCAGGGGCACATGCCCGGGCTGCAGGCTCGATCCCCACTTGGGGGTGTGTAGGAGGCAGCCAGTCAATGATTCTTTCTTATCATTGATGTTTCTCTCTCTCCCTCTCCCTCCCTCTCTCTCTCAAATCAATAAAAACATCAAAAAAGAAAAAACAGACATGGATTGAAGCCCATTAACTCCAGTGACAATGTGAATTTGTGATGGTATTAAAAGCACTGAAACCTCATGATCTCCCTCGGTGGATATCAGGGTCAAACTCGTTATTTTGACAAGTGGTAATTGAAAGATTCAGTCCTAGCAGGTCTGGCTCAGTGGATAGAGCATTGGCCCGTGGACTGAAGGGTCCTGGGATCAGTTCCAGTCAAGCGTGTGCACCTTGGTTGCAGGCTCCATCCCCAGCCCTGGTCAGGGCATGTGCGGGAGGCGACCAATCAGTGTGTCTCTCTCACATCTGTTCCTCTCTCTGTCTCTCCCCTTCCCTTCCTCTCTAAAAAATCAATGAGAAAAATGTCCTTGGGCGAGGATTAACAAGACAAAAGAAGGAATCAAGCCTTGATCTGCCTTTCCCATTTGAGGACCACTGGGCAGCGAAGAGCAGGGAGGGGAGGCTTCAGCTCAGAAACAGGCGGCGATGGGATCAGAACTTGGCTGATGAAACCACGGGTCTGGGCAATCACTGCGAGTGGAGGCAGCCAATCTCAGGTACCTCCTGATGGACGATCACACCGAACGGAAGAAAATATTCTTGACAACACGGAACAAATAAGCAGCAACGAAACTGAGAATGACTTCTGATCAAGACTTAAACGGTAACTACCAATTTTTAGCAACGACCCACTTTGGGGCAGAGAAACACATCACAGACACTGCAGGGACTCAGCAAAACCCACACTGTGGGAAACTACAGAGCAAAAGACCCAGTTTCTTCCAAACAAAAACGTTTTCACAAGACAGAGAGGAAACCTACACAGCACTCGAAAGAGAGATTTAGGAGACATTAACCAATGTATGGAAACTGCTTGGATCCAAAGTCAAGCACATTGAAGAAAATTACATAAATATTTGTAGGCTGTGGTAGACAGAATCAAGCTGCCCAGGGATGTCTACACCCTAATCCCTCGGCCCGATGAACACGTCCCCTTCTGTGGGGAAGGGACTCCGCAGATGTGATTAAAGCGATGACCGCCTGGACTCTCGGGGTGGGCTCAGTGTAAGCACAGAGATCTTTAGAAGTGAAAGAGGGAGGCAGGAGGATCAGAGAGAGAGAGGGAGGGAGGAAGATTTAAAGACGATACACTGCTGCTACACCTGAAACTAATATAATATTAGAGTGTATCGCAACTGTAATTGAAAAATAAATTTTAATTAAAAAACAAAGAAAAGGCCCTGGCCGGGTGGCGCCGTTGGTTGGAGCATCATCCCGAAGTGCGAAGGTTGCGGTCGGGTTTGATCTCCCACCAGGACACATACAGGAAGCAACCAAGGAATGCATGGCTGGGCGGAGCAACGGACTGATGTTTCTCAAATCAATCAAACATTTTTTCTTCATTAGAAAGAAAAAAAGATGACACACTGCTGTCTTTGAAGATGGAAGACAGGTCGTGAGCCAGGGTCGGGGTGCAGAATCTAGAAAGGAACAGCCGTGAAGTGGATTCTCCCCTGAAGGCTCCAGAAGGAACCAGCCTCGCAGGCAGATGCCTTGCCTTTAGCCCAGAGATGCCCGTCTCAGTCTCTGGCCTCCAGAGGAGACGTGTGTGTTCATCTAAGCCACCAAGTTTGTGGCATTTTCTACAGCAGCAACAGGAAACCAACTTAAGAGGCCAAGTGGGCAGGCGCGGACCCTGACTGGCGATCTGAGGACACAGAGCGAACTGTGTGTCCCGCGTGTGCTGCTGGCGTCTGCAGCCCGGCCGAAAGGCAGGAGGTGGTCCATGTCCCGGAGAGGAACCTCCTGGAATGCCCACACACAGGAAGTGTGGGAACGGCTTTGCAGTCGTGGGAGGACGTGCTCACCTTCTTCATCAGCATGTGGATATGCAGCTGAGCATCATCCAGCACATAGCGGTGGGGCTGGCGCAGGCCCTCCAGGGTCCGCTCCATCGTCTTGCTGTCGATGTTGACCCAGCGGGCAGCGCCAGGGGCCAGGAACTGCCTGTGTGTGGGGATGGGGGACAGCTCCAGTGGGTCCAGGTTCCACAGGCCTGCCCTCCGGCCTGCCAGGCCCACCTCTCGCACTCACTGGTACACAGAGTCCACCAGGGCGGGGATCTGGACCTGCCCTCCATGCCGCAGCTCCTCACACGCCTCCCAGAAGCTGAGGTTCTCGGCTGGGGGTCCAGGCACCAGGTCAGGCCCACCCTGAGCTGTGGCCAGGGCTGATTGAAACCTGGATGGGGGCAGGGGCGGTGGGGAGTCCCAGGCAAAAACCTCCCTCGCTGGGGCCTCTAATAGGAGGTGGGGGCATCTCACCGCTGAACTCTTTCCTGAGAAAGTCCATGAAATGGGCCCGGCCCACGGGGTCTTCCAGGAGTTCCCAGAAGCTGAAGCTCCATCGCTCCACACGGAGCTTCGTGGGCACAGCCACACTAGGGAAGGGGTGGGTGTCAAGGGCACGAGGACTGTGGGGTGGTGGGACAGTTGGGAGGAACAGCTGCAGATCCCCTCTCCCACCCGGAGCTCACTTGGGTGCATTCATGGCCCAGTAGGTGTCATCATCTGTGATCCAGGGGTTGCTGGGCAGGCACCCCGACATGATGGGGTCATGCGGGCCATGCTGACTGCTGAACTTCAGGTACCTGGGGGTGGGGGTGGTGCCAGGGGCCAGTGAGGGAGGGGCTATGGGTCAAGGGCACTAGAGGAAGGGTCTGGGCTTGGAGTCTCCAGCTGCCACCCCCGTCCCACTCACGCCTCAAGGCAGACAGAGGACTTCACCCGGATCCTGCCCAGGGCCTTAGTGCAGCGCTCAATCTACAACATGGAACCTGTGAGCAGGGCGGGGCGGGGGTGGGGGCGGCGTCGGCCAGCCTGCTCCCCTGTCCTGGCCCCAGGACCTACCTCCTGCTTGTAGAAATCCGTGTTCTTGGTCTGGAAGGGCCAGGGGAAGCTACAGTTAGAAGGCAGGCCCCTGGGGGCCGACATCCCACCAGGACCCAGGCCCCTGTCTCGCCTTCCTCTGATGGCAGAGTCTGACTATCCAGGAAGCCTTCAGGGAGCTCTAGGTTGGAGGTTTCCAGAATGTTCTCAAAGTTGCCTTGAGGTGCCCCAATGATCCCTACCCCATATTTTCAAATGTACTCACATTATTGTTTAAAAACAACACCAGGTGAGAAATACTACGAGTCACACTAGGAACCCAGGCGTTGGCTGTGCTCCGAACTGATCGTGTTCAGAATCTGGAACCCGCCTGCCGCCCCCTCTGGGCCGGGTGCAGGGGCGTGGCCATGGGACTGGCCGGTCCTTCGAATGCTGCAAACCCCTCACTGGGCAGCGAGCAGAGGCACGAGGCCCCCTCAGGCTGTGATTTCCAAGTTCGGTGTCGGCCTCCTGGGCTGACCTGAACCTGTGACCATGAGCTTAGGGTTTTGAACTCAGGAAGCTTTACCAGGAGGCACTAAATGCATCTGTTCTGTGTGGGGTTTCACAGGACTGAACAGGGGGCTCTGTTGCAGCACCGTGTGGCCACGCCTGTCCTGGTGCAGTTGGTTCCCAAGGCCAGCAGGGGCCTTGGAGAGGTGACTGGTCTGGCCTGGGAGAGAGCCCCCCCCCAACCCCCGCTCCCCAGGGCCCATCGCACTCATTTTCACCCAGGGCAGCAGGTGGGAAGTGAGAGAAGATAGGAGTTAGCAGGGGGGCTGGGCATGGGGGGCTAGGGTGAGGGGAGAATGAGACCGGGAGTGGGACAGGGCACATGGAGTGGCTGCGTCAAGTGCCAGTTGGATGGAATGCACAGATGGGGGCGGGGAAGCCCCAGGTAGTCCCAGAGTGGCGGAGTGGGGGCCAGGAGGAGTGTGTGCTTGGGGGTGTTGAGATGGGGATTGCAGGAGGCCTGGGTGAGGGGTGGGGCATGTCTGTAGGCGTGAGGAATGGGTGGGGGTGGGGCATGCCTGCATGGGTCTTACCATCTGCACTTGCCTGGCAATGCAGGAGCCCCGCTCTGGACCCTGCTCCAGCACACTCGGGACCCCAGGCTGCAGAGGGGAGAGCAGAAACCCCACCCTCGAGCTATGTCCCTGCCCCCACACACTCCCATATATTGAAGCTCTGAGCCCACATGTCACCCTTTGACATGGACACTGACACTCAGAGGAACCCAGACGCCTCCGTCTCCTTTCTGCCCATTCCCGCCCCCGTGACCGCCCTCTCAGAGCCACTTTGAGTTTCCTCTCCAGCCCCTCACCCAGCTCATAGCTCCTGAGTTCCAAACCCACGTGTCACCTCAGCCTGGCTTTGCCACTAGAGGGAAATCCTCGACTTCTCTCTCCAAACCTCCCCATTCTTCCTCTCCAGGCCAAGCTGTCCTTCACACACCTGACTGCTCAAGCCAGAGACCTAAGCACCTAAGACAGTTCCACTCACTCAAATCCACCTGCCCTGCCACCTGTCCTCACACACACATGCTGGTCTGGCCCCTCCCTCCTTCTGCCCAAGTCAGAACCCTCGTGTCCACTTGTCCAGAGGCTCCAGCTGCCACTCCCGGTCCCCTCCACACGCTCCACTCACCCGTATCGCGGGCCTGGCCACTCCTGGGCCTCGGCCTCAGCTCATGCACATAGTCTTGGGGCCAGGCCCACTCCACCTTCCTCCCATGGCCCACTGTCTGACCCGCAGAGGGAAGATTGAGCCATTTTCCTGGAGATACCCCCAAACACACTTCATTTGGTCACAGGCCTGTGGGTGCCTCCCAGAATCTATCTCCTTGTTGTTTTTTTCCCCACAGGAGCTTCTGTTCAGGGTTTGCTGTGACTGCACCATGGACCCAGACATCTCTCCACAGCCCCACACGGTCAGGGGACCTCAAACCCCCGCCAGGACTGCGGTTCTGGGCAAGGCCTGACTCCTGACCAGCACCCTCAGAAGCTGCAGCTAAGCCTCGCCCCCACTTGCCTCATCGCTAGGGTCTTCAGGTCCCCCCACAGCTCCCGCAGGCCTCTCCCTAGACCCAGAGAGAAGCGTTTTGTCCCGTGGCCTGTGAGCGGGGGCAGCCCTAGTCCTGGCCTCATGCTCTCTAGGTTCCGAGGAGCCACAGAACTGGAACCTCCTGTCACCCAGGGCACACCATTCGAGGTGCACACTCTGACTCCTGCACACGGGCTCACCGGGGGCCTGTTCACCAGCCAGTACGTCTGCTCCTGGCATGCGATGACCAGCCTGTCCCCCTTCCTGCGCTGCTTAGCAGCCCTGAGGGGGGATAGGCAGAGTTGGGGGAAGAGGCACCCACCATAGCACCTCCCACACCCACCCTCCGACCAGGACCTGGGCAGGCAGCCAAGCCTGCCTGGCACTATTTCTGGTCCCATGGCTGCCAGTGCCCGGCTAAGTGCCTCTGGGCAGCCTGGGCAGCCTGGGCTCCGTGCCCGCTGGGCAGGGGGGTTCTCACCGCAGCTGTTCTCTCGCCTGCATCACTACCAGGTCCCACGTGTGGTTGATCTTCCTGTGCAGCTGGTCATAGTGCTCCTGGGGGTGGTGTTCAGGTCTCCAGTGGCTCAGCCCCTTCCATGTCAAGCTCAGGGGTGGGGCATGGACCCTCCCCCCTCCCTGCTGAGCCACTGCAGGGTAAGGCATGCCTGGTCTGTGTGCTCTGAGTCAAACTGTGAGGCCCTGGGCACATGAGTGGGGCTTGGGCTCCTCTGGCTGGACTCAGCCTGGGGTGGGGGTCCCACCTTCTCATGGTCGACCAGGGCCCCCTGCTTTCGGATATTCTTCTTGGCGAGGTAGATGGCTGGAAGGACAGGGAGCAGGCTGCAGAGGAGCACTCTGCCCCGCCTTCTCTGTGCATCACCCAGAGCCACAGTCCTGGGAGCTGTCTCAAGACTAGCCCACCCTTCCTCACTCACCATAGTCAAGGTCAGCAGCTGGCCACAGAGTGCTCGTCCAGAAATAGGGGGTCTGGTGCCATGCAGGAACAATGGGTATCTGGGACCTCCTGAGCCTTCCCCACCCCAGGAGTTGCCCCCACCCTCTCAGCTCCCTTGGGAAGAGACTGGGCTGGCAGGGGATGGGAGCCTGGGAATCTGCCTGCCTGCCCATGGCCCGGAGGCTCGTGGGCCACTGGCCATTCTCCCACCTGGAACTGAGCTCCACTCACCCCTTGGGGCCCTGACTCTGAGCTCCAGGGGCCTTCACTCGGGGAGGGGGAGATTTCGTCACAGTCTATGCGGGGAGGCAGGGACAGGACTGAGGCAGGCCTGACCTGAGTTCCTGCTGCGGACAGGAAGGGCAGGCAGGGAGCTCCATCCTGACTGAGGGCACAGGCACACTGAGGTGCAGGGGTCCTGTCCTCAGGGCCCACACAGCCTCCTTCTTGGAGTGGGGGCCTGAGGACCAGGGAAGCTGGCAAAATCCTCCCTTACGGAGGCCCCTCTGTGGCCCCGGAGAAACGAGGTGAGGCCCCTCCCCTGAACTGGATCCTTCCACCACCAGGAAGCCTCCAGTGCAGGCCTTCAGGGGAGGGGACAGTAGACCCCGACTCCCCTGCCTGCTGTGACATCAGTGCTTTGGCTTCCACCCAGCCCGTCCCTTCCAGAATCCCCACCAGCTGGGCTGCTGGGTTCCCACCTCCTCCCGGTGGAGCCTGACCTGGAACCTGTAGAGCGTTTCGTCCAGCTGGAGCCCAGGGCTGCGGGGCTCGCGCAGTGCATACAGGTAGCCATGCCGAACCAGGAGGACGCCCAGGTGCAGGGCCTCTGGGGTGGGGTTGGGAGGGCCAGGCAGGGTGGCACATTCTCATTGGGGGAGAACTGAGCAGGGTCTCTGGGGATGAGTTCCCCTTCCCCAACACACTTGACTTGGCCCTAAAGCTGCCGAGCCCCAAAGTCCCCGCCTTATTAGCCCTGGGACCCCAGGGTGGGCTAGGTGCCAGGATGGGCAGTGGGCTGACCCCCTTACCCTCTTCTGAGATGCAGAACTTTTGGATCAGCCACTCCACAACGTCGCTGCCTGCGTAGCAGAGATTGTGTGGCAGAGGCCAAGGCAGGGCGGGCAACCCACAGCCCCCACACCCCAGCCTCACCAGTCACAGCGTGTGGAATGACTGTGACGAGCAGTCGCTGGCTCCGCATCTTCACGCCCTGGTCGGGGTCCTGCATGCTCACAACCACCCGCTCCATCTGAGCAAAGGAAATGGCTGCCTGCGGGGTCGCCAGCCAGCCTCCCCCATCCCACATCCTGACTCCACCGACCTGGTTGCCCGGATCAGTGTGCGCAGAGATTAACACTCACAGATGGTGGGATTTCAGGCCTTGCTGGCAATGGGTGGGGGCGGGGCGAAGGAAAGGGGACACTCCCCTAACCCCCCAGCGCTTGGGGTCTCTGCTGACTCACCCCGCCCCACAAAATGCCAACGTCCCCAGGTCACAGTCTACACTTGCACTCATCTGCACCCACTCCTCTCCTGCCCCTCCCGGCCTTGATGCTAGAAATCCTGGGGACGGCAGGACCCCCACCCAGCACCCACCTTCCTTAGATGAGGCATCTGCGCATGGGGGCACCCGCCACGGGATGCGGGGCCGGCAGCCATGGCTAGGGGTGAAGCCCTGGGGGGTATTGGCATCCCAGGCGCCCTGCCCCGCCCTGCCCTGCTCCGCCCCACATCCGAGTTAACCCTCTAAGGTCTGGAGTTGGTCCCTGGTCGGTCCCATTCGGGGTCTGGGAAGGGGCCGGTGCCAGGCCGGCCACCCCAAGGAGCTTCTCCCTACTCCAGGGAGAAACTGAGGCCCCGGCGGGGAGGACTTGCTAGGAGCTGCATGACTGTGGAAGGTGTCCTGAGGTGGGACCCGAAGATGTGGGCTTAGAGAGGGGTCTTGTGAGAAGGTAGAGGCCAGGAAGAGGGAGGGGAGCTCAGAGACGGGGTGAGGACTCAGGGAGAAGATGAGAGATCAGGGAAGGGGAGGGGACTCTGTAGGGGGAGGGTCTTCAGAAGAGGGAACTTTTGGCGAAGGTGGGCTGGGGTGGGGGACAATGGGTCTGCTGTAACCCCTGCAGGGACCAGTGGAGGGGCCTGTGGGGTCTGAATGCCCTAGGATGTGTGCTTGCGATTATGTGATATCCTGGGGATGCCGTCAGCACCTATGACATTTTGTGGCTGCACAGGGTGCTGGGTAGGGGTCCTTTGAGACTTGGGGGGAGGGGGAAGGTAGCTCACTTCCCATTCGCTGCACAGGACCTGGGTGGGGCCAGTTAGGGAACTGGCAGAGACCCCTCTAGTGGGAAGGAAGGCTCACACACACACACACACACACACACACACACACACACACTGGCCAGTTCCAGCCCTTTCCCTCCAACTTCTTGGCCATCGCCACCCCAGACCTCCTTTGCTGGGGCCATTTTAAGGGCTATAAACAGGTCCATTTCTGCTTTTTGGAAACAAGAGACCCCCCTCCCTTCCCTCTCCCCTCAGGGGCTTGGGGGCAGGGCAGGATGGGGTGATCTGAATCCATTCCCACTGTGGTGAGGACAGGCCCAGCGTGAGCTGGGGTGGGGGGACTGACTGGGGGGAGCTCTCACCCAGCCAGGTTACCATCCTGCCTTAGATCCCAGTGAATGCCTCCCACCCAGCCCCACCCACACAGTGAGCTTAGGCAGGACCCAGGCCTGGCTGTCCTCTCTGGATGAGTGGGCATCTACTGAGGCCGAAGGCCACCAGAGGCCAGAGCTGTCCCCCACCTGGGGACAAGTAGCTTCCCTGACTGACCCCGCCAATCCCAGAGAAAAGGCAGCAAGAATGGGGCCCACAGAAGGACCTGGGCCCCATCGGAGGGGGGGGTGTACTCTGCCTTGGAAAGACCAGGGACAGGTGGGGCTTGGAGGGGACAGTCCTTCCCAAGCCCCCTGTCCCCTAGTCCCTGGGCCTGTTGGCCTCCTGCTCACATAGGGGCTCCTTTGGGCACGACTGGGTCCAATCCTATTTTCTTCAGAAATAGGAGTGGGGCGGAGGGAGACTAGAAAGAAGGGGACACAGGCTGTTCCACCTCCTCCTGCTCCACTCAGACCAGGGCCTTTGGTCCAGTGGTCCCGACCTGAAGTCCAGCTTAGCCCTGTTCCTGAGGGGCTGATTCCCATTCCTCACCCCAGGGTTTGTTTAGGTGTCAAGACCAGAAGCCTCTTCTCTGCCCCCGGCTTCTCAACACTCCACCCCCGGTTCTGTTGTGGATCAGTCCTCTTCTCCCCGAGGACAAAGAGGGGTCTTCAGAATCTGCTGGGTCCCCAAAGCACAGAGACCCCCCATCCCTATCCCACCCCCCCCCCAGGCCAGTCAACACACATGAGAATTGGCTGTGTGGGTGGGGACCCCAGCTCTGTGCATGTGTACTCTGGTTGCTCTGTGCTGATGACTGTGACCTCTGGGTGCAGGGCCAGGAGGCCTGCAGACAGACACACAGCGTCCCCCAGCCCCCAAGGCCAGGCGGCTCTGGGAGTCCCTTCTGCCCAGAAGCCCCGAGGATGGGCGGGGGAGGTGCAGCCTGCACTGCTGACTGGTCACGAGAGCCTGGGGACATGGGAGGGGAACGCACTTGCCCCACTGGGCGCCCCAGCCCCCCACCGGCCCCACCCTGAGGGCTTCCCCGGAGACCACCCGGCCTCCTGCAGGCGCCGCGGGGGTCAGGCAGCCCTGGTGGCCGGAGCAGGGTGCAGTCGGGTGGGCCGCTGGGACCCTGGCCGCGGCAGCTGTGCGGGGATCCGGTGGGTCGGAGACAGGGACGGCCGGGTGCCTAGCGGTGCGAGCGACACGCGCGTCTCTGCGGGGCTGCGCGGGGTCCGCGGAGCGGCTGGGGGCGCGCGGCGCGGGCGCGGCGCTGGGCGCGGGGGGCGCTCCCGGCCGGGATGAGCTCACCGCAGTCGCGCCGGGGCTGAGCGCCAAGCCGGGCGGCGGCTCCTCGGCGGCTCCTCGGCGGGGCCGGGCCGCGGGCCACCATGCTGGGCCTGGACGCGTGCGAGCTGGGGGCGCAGCTGTTGGAACTGCTCCGGCTGGCGCTGTGCGCCCGAGGTGAGCCGGCCGCGTTGGGGCCGGGACGGCCACGTGGGCGGGGGGCCCTGGCGGGGGCCGGCTTTCGTCTGGGGTGGGGACCGGCCCC
>PVJC01006472.1:25903-54936 GCA_004026665.1 Murina feae
CCCCCCCCCCCCCCCCCCCCCGCCCCGAACCTTCCCCACAGATGCTACTCCCTTGGGTGGGGCTGGGGCTCCTTCAGGGCGTGTGCGATTCCTGGGAAGACAGGCGCGCAATTGGCAGGGACTCAGACAAACCCCGTCCCAAGACACTATGGGAAGGGCTTGGAGACCCTGCGCCAGCGCAGCCGAGGAAGGGGCTCTAGGACACCCTGGGAGGCGGCCCCACAGCATAAGCTCGAGGGTTTAGAGAGAGCCGCTCCCCTCCCCCCACAGGAGCACTGTGGAAGGAGCTCCTAGGACTGAGCAGGCTGACAGGCGGGCTAGAGGCTCCTGAGAGCATTGTGGGAATATGGGACGAGGCCTCAGAGCGCTGGGGGGACTCAGAGGACTGTGAGGGCAGAGCCTCTGCTCCAGGAGAGACCTTGGAGGTCACCACTCAATGGTGGGGCCCCTAATCCTGGGAGCTGCCCCCCATTTGGGGTCTTCGTCGCTCCCACCTTTGGCCTCAGAGTCCCTAGATGAATGGCTGGGCCAGGAGAAGGCAGCTGATGCCTCCAGGAACGTCACTTGGCTCTTGTGAGCCTTTGTCAACCCCCAGAGCCCACCCCTTTCCCTGAGCCCCCATGCACCTCCGTCCTTGAGCTCACACCTTCTCCCCTAATCCCACACTCCCTCCCTCCCTGAGCCCCTACTGGCTTCCGCCAAAGTTTCTTCAGGCAGAGGGAGGTCCACCTGATCAGATCGATGGGAGGCTCCCGTTTGACAAGCGAATGCCAGGGTAGCTGGCAGCAATTGCTCACTCACCTCCCTGACCCCAATCCTTCTGGCAGAAAAGGAAGGGGGGCAGCTGCCGCCAGATGAGGTGCTGGATGAGGCTGTGCCAGGGTACCGGGCCCCGGGGAGGAAGAGCCTCCTAGAGATCCAGCAGCTGGACCCGGACGATGAGAGCCTGGCCAAGTACAAGCGGGTGCTCCTGGGTCCCCTGCTGCCGGCCGTGGGTATGCTGGGGCCTGGGTGTGAGGGGTGGGGTAGGGATTGGGCGGTGCATCCCGTGGACTTGCAGTTTCCCCTCAGACCCAAGCCTGCCCAACGTTCAGGTGACCAGGCTGACTCTGATGTCCGAGCAGGCTCCCGGGCCCATGACCATGGACCTCACAGGTAAGCGCCTGCTGCCAACGACGGACTGATCTTCGGGGTAGAGACCGCTTAGAACCCTGTGCCCAAACCCTAGTCCTCAGACCCATCACGTAGACTTCACAGATACTGCCCCCTAGGGGGCTCCTGGGGCAGGGTCTCTGCCATCCAAAGAGGTTGTTCCTTAGCTGCACTTTCCCTAACAGGGGAGCTGGCCGCACTGAAAAATCAGGTGTTCGTCCTGAAGGAGGGTGTTGATTACAAAGTGAAGATCACCTTTAAGGTGAGGGCAGCTGTCATGGGCGATGCCAGCCACCCACAGGACCGCTTCCCAGAGGGACCCCTTAACACTCTTTGTCCCTCAGGTCAATAAGGAAATTGTCAGTGGCCTCAAGTGTCTGCATCACACCTACCGCAGGGGCCTGCGAGGTGAGGGCCGTGTGAAGGGCCTGGAGGCTGGGGGGCGGGGGTCAGTGGGGCAGAGGGCAGCCCCTGATGCCCTCCTCCTCCCCCAGTGGACAAGGCTGTGTACATGGTGGGAAGTTATGGCCCAAGAGCCCAGGAGTATGAGTTTGTAACTCCGGTGGAGGAGGTGCCGAGAGGCGCCCTGGTGAGGGGCGCCTACGTGGTCACATCCTTCTTCACTGATGACGACAGGGCAGACCACATTTCCTGGGAGTGGGGCCTCCACATCTGTCAAGACTGGAAGAGCTGAGTGCCCACCCCCCTGCCCTGCCCAGGACCTGTCTCCCCACTCGGGGTCCTCGTTCCCTCTGCTTCTGTCAGTTACTGCACAGGGACCCCCACGCATTCTCCAGCCCCCTCAGTCAGTGACCAGACCCCTCATGCCCTCCGCCCCATCTCGGGACACCCCCTCTCGGGTCTGGCCTGTGCCCTGAATAGCCGTATTAAACTCCACCTGTCTCAGTGCCCAGCGTTGTCTCTGTCTGCTTCCCTCCCCTGGGGGTGGGGGGAGCCTCGTGGCCTTATCTCTCCTGCGACCAAGACTGGGTGCCACGTGGCAACTGCTGCTTGGCCCTCTGCCCCCTTATCTGCCCCCACCCCGTGGGCCCTGGCACTGCCATGGACAGCCAGCTCCTGCCTGTGCTGCTACTGCTGCTGCTTGGGGCCTTGAGCCTGCGGGGTCAGGGGCCGGGGCCAGGGGGTCCCTCGGAGGAGTCCGGGAAGGAGGAGATTCCTGAGGAGGATGGGATCCTGGTGCTGAGCAACCGCACCCTGGGCCTGGCCCTGCAGGAGCACCCTGCCTTGCTGGTGGAGTTTTGTGAGTGTACAGGGTCAGCAGGGCTAGGGGACCCGCAGGTGTCACCCAGTGTGCTCAACCCCCTCCCATGTGGACTCCGGGGCTTATGCATTTGGCTCCATCTGAGGCAGAGTCTTGGGGCTGAGCTGGTCTGGGGTCCGATTGGAGCAGGTGGGAGGGGAGGCACAGGTATAAGGGAGACCCTCAGTTAGACTACGAAGAGCCAGATGAAACTCACACCTTGCATATGCTTCCATGGCTTTCTTACAACCCTTTACACATGTAAAAGCCATTGAGCTGGCAGGCCTCACAGTCAGTGGCATATGGCAGGGGGCACAGCCTCAGGGAGCAGCAACGAGGATTCTTCTTCAACTGTCTAGAAGGTGCTGGCCTGCTCTGGGAGCTTGGCGTAGTCTGGCCTCTCGTGCTTGGGTTTAGTGTGGCTGAGTCAGGAGGGAGATACAGGACATGCTCCATGCTGGAGCTGACTGACCCCAAGTTTACCAGCTCTGGCCGGGCGGGAGCAGGGGCTGTGACCAGGGCCATGGAGGCCAGGGACACTCATGGCCCTGTCCCCCAGATGCCCCGTGGTGTGGGCACTGCAAGGCGCTGGCCCCTGAGTATATCAAGGCAGCTGCCCTGCTGGCAGCAGAGTCAGCCACAACCAGGCTGGCCAAGGTGGATGGGCCTTCAGAGCCAGAGCTGACCAAGGAGTTCGCTGTGACCGAGTACCCCACGCTCAAGTTCTTCCGTGACGGGAACCGCACGAACCCGGAGGAGTATACTGGTACAGGGGGCAGGCATGGGTGTGGTGGTGTGGGCCAGGGGCTGGGCCCAGGCCGATGGGACTCTCCACAGGCCCCCGGGAAGCCGAGGGCATTGCTGAGTGGCTGCGGCGGCGGGTGGGGTCCAGCACCACACGCCTGGAGGATGAAGAGGGCGCTCAAGCATTGATAGATGCCCAGGACGTAGTGGTCATCGGCTTCTTCCAGGTGAGCTAGTGGCACAGGGGCCAGGCCTTGGGAGCAGGGTCTGTGGCCCCAGATGGCCTCACAGACGCGGACCCCTTAGGATCTGCAGGATGAGGACGTGGCAACCTTCCTGGCTCTGGCCCAGGATGCTCTGGACATGACCTTTGGTCTCACTGATAGTCCGCAGCTTTTTCAGAAGTTTGGCCTCACCAAGGACACCGTGGTCCTTTTCAAGAAGGTGGGTCTGGGCCAAGGCGGGGGTTAGGGGCAGGACTATGGCTTCTACTGACCCACCTGGTGTTGTCCAGTTTGACGAGGGGCGGGAAGACTTCCCAGTAGATGAGGAGCTGGGCCTGGACCAAGGTGATCTGTCCCGCTTCCTCCTCACGCACAGCATGCACCTGGTCACTGAGTACAACAGCCAGGTGAGTTGGGCTGCAGCTACAGGAACGGGCATTGGGTGGAGTGGGAGGGTGACCACAGAGTCAGCTCCCATGAGCCCTGCCTACCCCTGCAGACATCCCCCAAGATCTTTGCGGCCAAGATCCTCAACCATTTGCTGCTGTTCATCAACCAGACACTAGCCCCGCACCAGGAGCTGCTGGCAGGCTTCAGGGAGGCAGCTCCCCCATTCCGGGGGCAGGTACTGCCTGGGTGGGCTGGGGGGTGGGCGGGGGGGGGAGGCCAGTGCCCAGTGCATACTCCCTGTTGGCAGGTGCTGTTCGTGGTGGTGGACGTGAGTGCCAACAACAACCACGTGCTACAGTACTTCGGGCTCAGGGCAGAGGAGGCCCCCACCCTGCGCTTCATCAACATGGAGACCACCAAGAAGTACATGCCTGCAGACAGGGGGCCGGTCACTGCAGCCTGGGTCACCACCTTCTGCGACTCAGTCCTCAATGGCAAGGTCAAGGTCTGTGCTGGATGGCTCATCTAGGGTGTGGAGGGTGGGAGCAGCAGCTCTCAGGAGAGATCCCCAACAAAGCACTTGGCCTGGTTCCTCCCAGCCCTATCTTCTGAGTCAAGAGGTACCCCCTGACTGGGACCAGCATCCTGTCAAGACTCTTGTGGGCAAGAATTTTGAGCAGGTGGCTTTTGACGAAACCAAGAATGTGTTCATCAAGTTCTGTGAGTGTGGAGGGCAGGAGACGGTGGATAGGTGGGCAGTATGGGGTCCTGCTGGCTGTGCCAACATCTCCTGGTCCTAGATGCCCCATGGTGTACCCACTGCAAGGAGATGGCACCAACCTGGGAGGCACTGGCCGAAAAGTACAGGGACCACGAAGACATCATCATTGCTGAGCTGGATGCTACGGCCAATGAACTGGAGGGCTTTGCTGTGCACGGCTTTCCCACCCTCAAGTATTTCCCAGCAGGGCAGGGTCGGAAGGTGAGGCAGGACCCCATCTTTCTTGGTCTGACGTCTGAGTCCTTAGATGGAGATGGGGCAAGGCCTTAGAGGGTGTGGCCTTAGTAGGTGTGCTCTGGGATGGGGTGTGGTCTTAGAGTGTAAGGCCTAGCTAGTATGAGGTGTGGCCTGGGGGCAGGAAAGGGTGTTGGTAGGGTGGGGCCTTAGCCAGTGGAGTCTTGAGTGGGTGTGGTCTGGGCAGGGCATGATCTGGGAGAACATGGTGTACCCTCCAAACCCTCTGGTCTCTCCTTAGGTGATTGAATACAAAAGTGCCAGAGACCTGGAGACCTTCTCCAAGTTCCTGGACAACGGGGGCAAGTTACCCGAAGAGGAGCCCACGGAGGAGCCCTCAGCTCCCTTCCCGGTGAGTGCCTTTTTCCAAGGCTCCAGGCCTCGGACATGCCCTCGGATGGGTGGCTATGGGACTGACTGGGCAAGGTTGGGCTAAGGGCACAGCTTCCAGCTGGGCCTCTGTGACCTTTGCAGGATACAATAGCCAACTCCACCGTGGATCTCAAGGAGGAGCTGTAGCCCCCCCATCAGTGCGGAGGAGCCCTCTCCTCTGTGCCTGGGAGACTGTGGGCGTTGAATAAAGAGCTTTGGCCCTGGACTGTGTGTGGTTCCTGAGCATGGCTGGCCCCCAAGTGGCTTTGGATAGATCTCAGCCTCCTGGGGTTCCATTTTGGATGGGGCCTAGCCCTGCCCCAGACCTCGCTGTGGATCCCTGGCTCAGGTATGCTCTAGGTCCCCAAATGGTGTTGCTGCCAACTTTGGCGCCACAAGACATCCTACTCCCAAGACCTTGGATGCCAGTGTGACCTTGTTGCTGAGGCCTGATATGAGCTGCGCGTAACCAGGCCAGGATAGAGGAGACGGGTCACATGTGCCGGAAACTGGGCTGAGTATGGCACACCCACTCACCAGACCCCAGCGACAGAAGATCCGTGCACTCTATAGCCAGGGAAGGTTCAAAACTGGTTTTATTTCATTATTATCCAAGTACCTTTAAAAGATCATTGTACAAGTCAGCGCATGAAAAATGGGCTCGGGGCAGCCCCCCCCGCTAGCCCTAGCCTGAGAAATGTACATATTTACATGGGCCCTTACAAAGCAAGAGCCGGGACCCGCTGAGCCGGCGCTGTGGAAACTGAGGGTGGAGAGGGAGCACTGAGGTGCCCCATCGCCGGATCCACATAGTGGCAGGCAAGAGACAAGCTGTGTTGAAGGCACTCGGTGACATGTACAATTTAGAGACCCCCAATAAGCCCCCTGAACCCTGGGCCTGAGCTGGCCCTGACCAGAGTGGGGCATGGTAGGCAATTTCTGGAGGGAGAAGCAGAGCCCTGGGGGAGGTGGCGGGGGGTTGGCCCGTGGTTAGCAGCGGGGACCCGCTGGGGAGGGTCAGCAAGGCGGCCCCACAGGGGGCTGCTCGCTGCTTGCTTGGGTGGACTCTCAGAGTAGTGCTGTGGAGGAGTGGACGGGGCCCCCTCCTTGTTGGCAGCAGGACAGACACCTGTGGGACCACTCAGCGGGACCCCTGCTCACCTGGACACAGATGGACCGAAGGGGTGGGTAGCTATGGGCAGGCAGTCCCTGGCCTCACACGAGAAGCCACGTGTTTGCATACACATGAGAGCACCTGACATGGCACAGCCTTTGCCGGCTCTCAGTGTGGCCATCCCCGCCCCACCTGGTGCAGAGGCCTGGCCTGCGGGTCAGTCCACCTTTTCCACTTTGCCAATGATCTTCTCCTCAAAGACAGGTAAGATGGCCTCGTCTTCCCGAACCTCTTCAAACACCACGCCACAGTCAAACTCGTCACTCACTTTCTTGAAATAGTATCTGGGGGCGGAGGTGAGAGGAGATGAGGGCCTGTCCACTCCTCTCTTGCCCACATCCCCACACCCTAGGGGCCTCCCGACTTCCTAGCGCGGTGGCCCCATGGTTCCACACATGCACAGCACCTGGTGGCCACATTCCGAACATCTCATGCAGGGCATGCAAGCTGGTTCGCCCATTTGCCAGAGAGTTGACAGTGAACAGTACACTGTCAACAGTGACCACTTGTGGGGTCTTCTGCCCTGGCCTCTACGATGCTATGGGGGAGACATAGGCAGGTTTGGGGTTTCTGTTTCCTAAGGTCTGAGCCTGTCATCTCCCATCTCCATCAGGGTGATGTGCCCCCACTAAGGTCCAGAGGCCAGCGGCGCTTGGTCCCTCCGCTAGTGGCCACACCCTCTACCTCTAAAGGGCACTTTCTCACCATTCAGTGGACAGAGGAAACCACCAACCCCAGGCCGCAGTGGGCTGACCCCATGTGGCCCTTCTGCCTACAGTGCTCACTTAGGAGCCTTCAGGGGCTAGTCTCAGGCTGGCAGGGCAAAGCAGCCCATGGCAGACCCTGGAAAGGGGGGTCCTGGATTCTGTGTCTAGTGAAAATGGGTTGAGTCAGAGGCTGACCCAGATCAGACTGACATGGGGACAGACAGACCACTGTGTTTGGGCCTGCTTCCCTGCTTTTAAGGCAAGGATTGTCCAGACCCCTCGGTTGACCTGGAGGCCTCAGTCACCTAAGGCTGGGAGTTGGGGCTGGGAGCCTTGAGACCATCAACACCTCACACATCAAGGTGCTCCCGCCAACAGCTCAGGGCTGGTTAAGCAGGTAAGAGGGGAACAAGGACCAGATGGGATAAGAACAGGGTGGGAATAGGGCACCCAGAACACAACACTCTCCTGGACAGGGTACCTGTTTACCACAGACCACAGCCCTTCACTCGCACCTGTAGCTGCCTTTCTTGGTCAGCAGCTCCTTGAACTGGCCCAGGGTGATTGCACGGCCCCTCACCAGGGTCCGGTAGGGGATAGGCTCTCCACAGAAGTAGTAGGCCACAACGATGCTGTCACACAACTGGGCACTCCCACCTCCTGCCTTCTTCTGCGGTTTTGTCCTGGAGGCAGAAACACAGTGGTTACCGCTGAGCTCTGAGTCCCACAGGTCATCTCCCTAACTCGCCCCACACTCCCCAGGAAACGACGGGGCAAGGCCCGCAGGAGTGAGCTGCAACACGCTCAGAAACTTCATGCGTCAGAGGCCCCGGTGCTCTCCCCATCCACGTGGTTGCGTCCAGCCCCCAGGAGCCCTCGCACGGGGTGGTATCAACCCCGAGTTCCAATCCTGCACCAGCCCTATGCACCAGGAGACAGTGTGGAACCCAGCTCATCCCCCTCCCTGCCTGCCTCACGCCTCCACGGTGCCTCAGCTCACGTGCCCCCTCCTCCACCATGGAAAGCTCCTGGCCTCTCTGTGGCCTGGACTGGCTAATGGGTAGCACCCCTGACAGACCACATAAAAATGGGCCAGTAGGCTTCTCAGGGCTGGAGCCTACAGTAGATCCTTCTACCTGCTTCTTAAGGTGGCCAGGCCACTAGGCTGCACTACACAGCTTGTACCCCAGATATAGCCTACTGCTCCCAAATGAAAAAACATCTGAAGGCCAGGAATTGGACAAACAATTGTTCTGAGTCTTGAAATGGACCTGTCCCACGGCAGAAAGCTTGTCCAAAGACCAGAGGCAGCAGCCAGCCAGATTTCCAGGGAGGGCTGTGAGGCCGGCACCACCTCCCACTCAGGGCCCTCACCCAGATGGGTCCTGAGCAGCCATTCTGTGTTTGGGACAGGTAGCACTCCCTGTCCCCCAGCATCCCTTGTCCTTGTGACTGCTCTGCAGTTGCCCAGGTACACATGGGCACAGTCCTTGGCTCTTGCCAGCTGGGCGTAGTAACAAGCTTCCTGAACCAGTGTCATGCCAGGAAGGCCACCTTAACTCACAGCGGGCTCTTCTCTCCATGGGGACCCCCCCCTCCCTGGTGCTCCTGGGCACACAGCATTCGAGCCACACTCCATGGCGCCTGCTTTCCTTCCCATAATCCTGAAACCTCAAACCCAGGCTGTTCTGGGAGCCTGCCTTGGGGTCTTGTGTGGACCCATTCTCTACAGAAAGGAGATAGGTTCCTGCTCCTCCAGGGACCACCCGAGGAGTGACCTGGTAGGGCCTGGTAGGGCCAAGGAGCTGGCTGGCATTGTCTGGGGTAAGCTTGGTGAGGACTTTGGTGAGGACTTCCTTCTATCTTGAGCAGAAGTGCAGGGATGGGTCAGCCAGCACTGTCTGCATGTGGCCTGCAAGCTCCCTAGCGCCCACCCTACTCTATGCATATCTGGGGAGCAGATACATCCCACGTGAGAACCCTGGACATGCACCACAGGTGCTGATGCTTTCAGTCGGCAGCGTGTCCAAGGAACCACGGGTGCAGCCCTGACCCTAAGTCCTCAGTCCTGGCTGGGTGACATAAGGGACCTCCTCTCTAACCAGTTGGCCATCTGTCACCACATGGATGGTCAGGGTTCCGTTTCGCAGAGACAGGAAGGAAAGGCCTGGGAACAGCTTGCAGCCCCAGCTCTTCCAGTGCAGTGCCCAGGCTCCCGCCCTGGGAAACAGCTGCAGTTCTGCAGCCCCGGCCCACAGCGCAGGCTGGATGAGCAGTACAAGAGGACCCGCAGGGGACGCACGTACTCTGTCTCGGAGAGCTCCGTGTCGGACACTGCTGGCACCACGCTCAGCACGGGCGTGCACACCGGCCTGACGCAAGAGCGCCCCCGCTGGATGACCTCCTGCACATACCTAGGGAACAACCGCGTCAGTGAGCCACACAGGCCTGGGACAGGGCCTCCACACTCCGCGGTGACAACAGGGTGACAGACAGCAGGAGGAGCATGTGCTCCCCAAGAGGTTCAATTACCACCACGCAAGGCTTCCACTGTGTGAGTCAGGCAAACCCCTTCTTAGGTGGTGAAGCTGTCAGTTAAGAAGCAGATGCTGCCTTCATCATTCAGATTTCCCACATTTCTCATTTGTGGTCAGAGCCCTTGGGCTCCCTGGAATATACTTTGGGGAACCCCTCATCTGAGGTGCTAGGATCCTGTCATTTCACCCACACTGAGAAGACCTCCCTCTGGCCTCTTCCCTGAGGGCACAGTTCTTCCCACTGGGCCCTCTGACATGGACCTGGGTCCTGGAGCATGGTCACTGCTCCATCCGAAGCAGCCAGAATCCTGTTCTGGGTCTCACTGGCCAGCAGCTCCTCTCCAAATGGCCATCCACCCTAGGCATTTGCTGTGCAACCCTAACAGTAATTTCTGCTCTGACTGATCTGGTGGGGGTCACCCCACGAGGAGCTGAGGGCGGCCTAGAAACCCACTGCCACATCCAGACCTCTGCTCTGTGGCCATTTACAAAAGGCTCACATGCCCTGGACCGACGATACCTGGAGATCCCAGAGCCACTGGCTGAAACCCTGCAGGCGGCTCACCCCCCAAAAATACGAGTCACAGAATGCTTCCACTGGCTGCAGAAAGACCATGGTGCTATGAGGAGCCGGCGAGGTGCTGGTAGAAAGAGGGAACGAGAGCCCTGCCTCCTGAAGATCACAGCAGAAAAGATGTCCCAGAAGCCCCCGGCAACAGGAGGAATTCCAGCCCTCCTGCCCCAGCCTCTCCCTAGGCTGCCCTCTGCTGCTCTGTCTGTCTCCAGGTCACAGGGGCCCTGCACAGAGCCAGCTGCCTCTATGTTGACTGAACAAGATCACAGAGTTAAACAGTTGGCTGTAAAAAACATGGTCACCTTCAACCACCCAGGGACACCTTCAGGCAAAGGTCCTCAAACTTTTTAAACAGGGGGCCAGTTCACTGTCTCTCAGACCATTGGAGGGCTGGACTATAGTTTTAAAAACAAAACAAACTATGAACAAATTCTATGCACACTGCACATATCTTATTTTAAGCAGGACAGGCAGCAGCGGCAAAAACACCCGGCATGTGGCCCCGGGCCGTAGCTTGAGGATGCCTGCCTTCAGGCTTCCACCTGTGCTGATGAGACGGACGCTAGGGACAGTTTGCACTGACACCAGCTTTCCCAGAGCAGCGCAGCCACACAGTGAGGTCCATGGGAGGCAGAGTCAGGAACTGGATGACTGAAGAGTGGGCAAGGGGAGCCAGTAACATCTGAGGAAACGGCGGCCGTGATGCCAGGCCCCTCAGGAAGCATGATTGCCTAAGATTCCAGTGAGCCAGCATGTCTGTGAAAAGGGACTTCAAGGCCCAGCTGAAAGGGTCAGGGAAGCCACACTCCTGCCTGGAGAGATTCGTCCCCCAAAGGGGTGGTTGCCTTCTTCCCCCGGAAGAGAGAACAAGGGCCCGGCCTAAGGCCACAGCGGCAGCAGGTTGAGCCACTCTGCCCCTGGAAGCCAGAGAGGGCACAGTGAGGAGTGGCTGTGGGGCCTGGGATCTCCCCAGCAGAGATGTATGCTGGCATGTATGTTAGCACAGTTTACTGCTCTGCCTGCAAATGCATGGGTTAAGGCTCCTGAACAGAGACAGCCAGGACCCACTGGGACCAACACCCCTGAGCTGGAGCATGCAAATAGCCAGTGGTGACCTATGTGACCTCCAGCAGTTTCATGCCACTAAGGGGACCCCATGGCCTCCCACAAAGTCCCAGGGTGAGTGCAAGCACAGGAGGCATGATCAGGGGACAGACATCCTCTCCTCCCCAGGACAGTGCAACGACCATCAGCCTCCAGCAGGGTCATGTGGAAGAAATTGGAAGGGAAAACCCAGTACTGCTGGCGGGCACCCAGTGTGGCTCCATGTCTGGACCTCAGGCCTCAGGGAGCTCCACCCCAAAGCATAGCCACGGCACCTGGAGGGGCCCTGAAAGGTTCAAGCCCTGCTCTCCTTGATGGCCCTGTACCTCTGCTTTGAGGGCAACTTGCTGGCTCTCTTCTCTTCTTCCTCCAGACGCCTGCGGGCCTCCTCCAGCTGGGTCAGGGGGTTGGGGGCCGGGTTGGGTGGCATTGTGGGATCTTGAATGAAGAGATGAGAGGGCTGGACAGAGTTCCGAAGCTGAGCGCTGACCCAAGGGTGCACAGCCCCAGGACGCTCAATGGACAAGGGCCTGGAGCTCTCGTGAATCTGCTGCTTCTTCGCCCCAGAAGACCTTTGAGAGCGAGAGAACAGATGGGGCAGAACATGAAACTTCGGGCCCTAGACAGGAATCGGGAGCTGGGCAGGAGCCAGCAGCATAGGCCGAGCTTAGCACTGATCCCTGGATCAGGAATGCCCTGAGACACTGGGCACCGGAAGCCAGGTGAAGCGATTCCTCCTCTACCACATGACACTAACACTCCTTTCTTGCACACTTCTTTTTTTGTAACTCATTTTTTCTTTTTTAAAGGAGTTCCGTGGGACAGCAGTATTTCTTTTTTTAAAAAATATTTTTTATTGATTTTTTTTTTACAGAGAGGAAGGGAGAGAGATAGAGAATTAGAAACACTGATGAGAGAGAAACATCGGTCAGCTGCCTCCTGCACACCTCCTACTGGGGATGTGCCCGCAACCAAGGTACAACCAGTCAGGGCTGTAACTCATTTTTAATACCTTTACTGAATATATAAGTCAATCCTACACAAAGGCTTTTTATAAAAAATGTTTTGGTATTTAATGTTCTTTGTGAAAAACCTGAAATATGTAGGAAAGTCAAAGAAAAAATATTAATAATCCATAATTTAGAAATATTGATCTATTTCCTTCCTGATTAAAAAAATACTGAACACACTTGGCATCATTCTAAACATAATTTTTCCTCTCACTGTGGTATCATGCCTTTCTCTTTGATGTTTAACATGGAGAATGTGCTTTACACCTACAACACACCATCACTCAACCACTTGATGGGATTCATGTGAAAACACCAGCTTCTTGCAGCTACAGCTCGAAAGGGGGATCTCCAAGAGCAAAGATGAGGGAACCCAAGACCCCTTTGAAGTAGGCTGTCCCAATGCTCTCCTGACACCAGAACTGCCCAAAGAAAGACACGCCGGGAGGTGGGCTCCTCCTCCTAACCCCCACAAATCTGGCCCCAGGGAGACCTCAGCTCCCCTCTTCCCCTCCCCACTCCCCATTCCCAACCCCTATACACCCATCTTCTCAACCCTTTAACTCCCCACCCCTCCCTTCCCATCTCCCACCCCTTCATTTCCTTGCCACCCATGCCCCCCAGCCCACCTGCCTTATGTAAGAACAACAAAGACAAAGGCCTCACGGTCCCCAGATTCCTGGGAGGCCACAGAGGGCCTGGTGGGGACACTAAAGGCCATAATTTAAAATAGCCCATCTTGCCCTGACCGGTTTGGCTCAGTGGATGGAGCGTCGGCCTGCAGACTGAAGGGTCCCAGGTTCGATTCCGGTCAAGGGCATGTGCCTTGGTTGTGGGCACATCCCCAGTGCAGGGTGTGCAGGAGGCAGCTGATTAATGTTTCTCTCTCATTGATGTTTCTCTCTATCCCTCTCCCTTTCTCTCTGTAAAAAATCAGTAAAATATATTTTTAAAAAAATAGCCCACCTGACTGACAGCAGGAGCCTCTGGAACCTGGGAGGCTATTTCTAGATGTACCTCTTAACTCTTCAGCCATAGAAATCCTTCTTTTGGGGTGGGAGGTGTGGCCGGGACAGACCCATAAGAGAGAAATTCAGAGGAGCTGAGATTTGAACCCACTCCAACCAGAGCAGGAGAGGAGCTCCTGGAGAGGCCCCCTCACTAGGACAGGCTTTGTGGCTGTAATGGGGTCTGGACACTGGTGTGTGTGTGGGGGCTCATTCCCAAGGTCAGGCTCACCTGCCTCACACATATATTCAATCCTCCCTAACGATGGCCAAAGAATGCTGGGGGTCAGGGAAATCTGAGACTGAGGAACGAGGGGGTGGCCCACCCACTGAAGGACAGATGTCGTCAGCCCCAGGGTGTCACCCACCTCTGGCCTAGGCCCATTTAAGCCAGCCCTGTCCACCTTAGGATGAACTAGCCCAGTGGGATAATCTAGAGCTCAGAGGGATGCACACTAAACAAGAACCTTCTCGCACCCACTGCTGAGGGTATGATCAGGTATAAACATAGAAGCTTCTGCTGAAGCCCCAGCTGGAGTAAGGGTCAGGTACCAGCCTCACTCCCCCAATGCCTTAGGTCATTCTCATGTGGAGGTGTCATGTGTGAGAGCAGCTACGTGACAGCAGGCTGCCTCCTCAGTGTGGAGCAGCAGCGAGAGGCATGGTGACTTCAGACTGACCTCACCTCACCTCACCAGTGGGCACTCCTGCCCAGGACACTGAAGCTGCATCCAGGACCACATCCTATCACAGGTCCACACAGGGCAGGCGTCAACGCGTTTGTGCTGTGACAGCTTAAACTGGATCCTTTTGAATAACTGCTTCCATTGTATATGGTTTGCACTAAGACAGTGGGTGGGGCTATGCCACTCTGGACACTGGCAAAGCATCTCTGGAGGGTGCCAGTTTGCATGCCTGTGCCCACACTCCCAGGACACAAGGTGCTGCTTACCCGTGGCCAGCCTTCCTGTGCCTGCTGATCTCCTTCTCCCCCTCAATGATCCACTGCATGATCTTCTGGTTCTTCTCTGCATCCTCTGAAGGGCCTGGCACCTCAGTACTGGCACTCTTCCCTGACTCAGCCTTCTTGGCATTTCTTTTGGAGCTTGTGCCGGCCTTCCCACTGCAAAAGAAAGACCTGAGAGTCACCCACTGACTTTACTTACCTCTACTCCAGCGCTGTCTGGCTCCCTAACCCTGAATGGCTCCCTGAACGTGGAGGCCTCAACGAAGTGGCATGTTCTAGCAGCCGCTGCCCCAGGTCTGTGGGGTTATTGGAGTTTGTTTCAGGTGAGTCCACTGCAAGAAGTGAAGGAAAGCAGCATCGGCTGGGAGGGCTGGAGCCAAACCAGGCCACCTGCCTGGAGGAGACATCTAGGGCCCGGCCACTCCTCCTCACCCAGACAGCTCACTCTAAAGTAGATCTCTATCTAACCACACTTCCCCGCTGGAGCCTTGGCTGGACCAACACCCCAGGCAGAACCTGGTGTTTATCTCTACCTGGCACCTGAGCTCTTGGCCATGACACGCCTGCAAGTCTCTGCAGCTGACCTGGGTTTAAAGGAGAATTCTCAGGAGCCACAGCCTCTCCGAGACCCCTTTCACGCTGGGAAGCCCAAGGACCAAGAATCCACGGCCGCCATCTCAAAGCATGGCTCTGGCCACCCCAGACACTCACCTGTAGGCCAGGCTGTCGTTGGCGTTGGGGGTGGTGCCCACACTCTCTAAGTGGCTTCGGGTCTTGGCTGTGTGACTGTGCAGCTCCGGGCCCCATGCAAAGCTGCTCTGGACCCGGCGGATGGCCTCGGCCTCAGCCTGCTCCTTGGGCCTGGCCACACCGTGGTGGCTATGGTGGTGGCTGTGCCTATGGAGATGCAGGCCAGCCGCTTCTAGCTTTGCCCCCAATTTGGGCATGTGCTTACTGTGCCCCAAGGATGTACCCCCCAGCATTCCTGACATCTTGGGCATGTGTCCGCTGTCAGGAGAGCGGTGGCCAGGCCCGGGCGACTGGCAGCCTGGAGTCCTCATAACCCGCTGCACATGCTCGTCCAGGATACTCTCGGGGTTCTCCTCATGTGCATCCCGCAGCCCTGTGCAGCCTACGTCCGTGTAGCGGGGTGGGAAGTTGTGCCAGGCCGGGGCCAAAGGCAGCTTATGACTGGCCCCCGGGGGAGCAGAGGACACATCGCCATCCTCCCCTTCTTCCTCCTGTAGGGACAAGGTCGCATGTCACCTTTTAGCACCTGCTGTACCAAGGAAACCTCACACTTTGGGAAATAAACAAATAACAAACAACCAAAAAAATGCCCCAAATCATAAAGCCTGTCAGTGCCATGTCCTGGGGGTGAGGACCCCTGAGCCCAGGATGAGGCAAGGGCCGAGGGAGGTGTCGGACTTCCAAGTGACTTTTCTGTCCCTGCTGATTTCTGAACAAACTCAGCCAGGCTCTCAGCAGGCTATGCTGCAGGACAGGGCACAGGATGACAGGGAGCTGTGCTCGTCCACTAGTGTGCAAGGGCATGCAACTGCCACACACCAATGATTCAGGGAACACAATACCACTGCCGGTCCAGGCCACAGAGCAACCTCCGCACTGGTTTAGTTTTCTTTGATGCTTCTCAATAAAGACTTCTGTTTTCTTTCAGTGAAACTTTCCTATTCCTCAATTTATATTGCCATATTTTCAAAGGCCTGTGTACAGAAGAGCTCTTGTTTTTTATCTTGCTATGTGTTTCTTGGTAAAGTCTCACATTCACTGACTTTTATTCAATTCTCTAAAAGTCAGTATAACCACTACTGTAAAAGCAGCATTTTATCACCTTAATTTCAAAAGATACATATTTATTTTCTCATTTTATTAAATTGTCCAAATCCCAATAATGTTCAGTAAATTTGGTAATAATTGAAAAGAAAGTGGAGCTAAGCTAAACCTGTACTTTAACATAAAAAGATCTCCAAAAGTTTACTACAAAGTTTCACACTAATGCGAAGAATCTGAATGTCATTAGAATGGGCTCATGGTAGAGTGGCACTGCAGAAGACCAAGTACAAGAGAAGGGACCTCACAGACAGAGGGTGAACGCACCCTCCTGGCACAGCGTGGAGCCACCTCGGCAGACTTGGACCCTGGGCTCCCATCCCGTGTCCCCATCCCTATCCCTTTGCTTTGCATGGCTAAGGGACCAGGAGACTTTTTCCTGGGGGTCTTCCCAGAGCACTAAAAGTATTAAAGCCACTTATCCCCTAAAGCAGCAGCAAGCAAGAGGAAACCTCCGAATGCCTAAGAGGCAAGGGTGTGCAAACCTTCAGCTGAGATCCAATTTTTCTTAGTAGTTCTGCATATGTAAGAATCCAATTTTATACTCTGGAAATGTTACAGATTTACCTAACTGTTCAGCTAACAGTTTTCATTTTATTCTTTGCTTTTCTTTTCAAAATTTTATAATAAAAGTTATTTAAAAATTGTGTAGTTATCCCTTTAAAAAAAAGGACTATTATTTATAGCATGAGTTATTTAGATTACAAATTGCACATGATAACAGACCGCACTGACAGCTGCTGGGCCGTGTGCCACAACCGAGGACTAAGGGACACCTGTGGGAGCCAACTTGCTGGAGCAGCTTCGGGCGGGAGCACATGACCTAGAGTCCGTGCACCCATTGCTGAAGGCCACCACAGGCCACTGCATGCAGTAAGCCCACCTGAGCTTGAGGCCAGGTGCCTGCTGATTAGCTCCTAAACTGACAATGGAGACATACAAAGGCTGTTCATTTGAACAGTTCTGTTAAAGAACACCACTGGGTGTTGGCAGCTGGGTCCAACCCCTGTCCTGAGAGCTGGTGGTGGTTCCAGACACAGCCGCCTGCACCTGCCAGGGACACCACAGAGAAAAACATCAGACATCAGAAAAACACACAGAATACCCACAGCCACAGCTGCCTTCACAATGGCTCGCCCAAAAGGTTGATCTGCCAAGGACCACAAGCACACACTGCCACTGAGCCAAAACGAAAAACTTAACAATTACAATAACTCAATCCTGTAGTAAAAAGGTGGTGAATTCTTCCTTTCTTAGACTCCATTTAAGAAACATTACATACATTATTTAAAGAGCACGTTTTGTTTTAAGAGTTGTTAACTATGACATGCTCAGGGGACCCTTCACACGAAGAGAGTTGATGCCCACTGAAACACTGTGCTAAACCAATGAAGACACCAGCTTTGTCACAACATGCAAATTGGAATTTATTCCATATTCATGGCGACTATTCCCTGCATTTATTGGTTCAGAGAACAAATTATTAAGCGGGAAACGAGTGAAATGGGATCCACCAGGGAGACTGTCAATGGACATGAGGAAACATACACTGGAACCTCTAGTTGGAACCGGCAAAAATAAAAATGTTTTACGTCGTTGTCATGTGTGTGCCGCTCATAAAGTACACAGTGACACGCGGTACATGTGCAAGTTTTGTAATGTACCCCTGCACAAAGGAAAGTGTTTCGAACGCTACCACACAGTGGCGGGAAAATGCTGAAACTACACTCCTAACTATTCCTTCAACTACTCAGTAAGGCTCTGATGGGCACTGAGGAAGAGCTGGCCTCAGTGAGTGCACACTCCGTGTCCCTGGCTCCAAAGAGCCTCTCCCTCTAGGTCAAAGCAGTCTCACCCTGGCCCTCACATGAGAACCCAACATGGCGCGTGCCCTGTTGAGTGACCTTGGACAGATCACTGAACTGTGGAACTGTGGGGAGGATAGCTGGCACCTGCTCTGCCCAAGTGAGGGTCACCCAATCACCATGAGGGGAGGAGGAAAGGATGCTGGTAAGAAAAATTTACTTGTGTAGGTGCATGAGTGCTTAAAAATACTTGCATGCAAATTTCTTCCGGGAAATCACCACTGCCTGGCTATCATCTTATTCTCAGGTTTGCCTTCCTGATACCATGTTCGTATCAGAACATGCATCTCAGGTTCTGATATGCTACTGAAATCTACCTGATGTCTTGATGTGGGGAAAGATGGGAGGAGCCATGCCCTTTGGTTGGAAGCTGAGCGTCATGTAAAGGAGCTCTGGAACCCAGGCTCACAGCTGCAAGGCACAGCCAGCAGGATTCCCCATGTGCAGTGACCATCTGCTCTGCACCACGTCTACCCTGATGGCAGTGTGTCCAGCTTCAGGTGCACAGAGCTCACCTGGGGACATGTAAAGGAAGAGAGTAAGGCCCTCCCAAGGGGTTCTGGTGGGGTCTGAGGAGGGCTCATGTACTGTATTTTAAATAGGAATATTAGGTGATCAACTAGAGAAATAATTCCTTCAAGAAACATCACGTTTTTGAGTTTCAGGTATTGAGCATGAAATATTGAGAAAAGAATGGAAGACGACCACGTACTTGGTGGTGACCATTTATCTCCAGCAGGTAACTCCTACCCGCTAAGAGAAAAGCAAAAGCCTGTCTACCCCGACATGGAGGCTCACGGCATTCAGGAGGGACTGGGTTCAGTGAATAAAGTTCAACAACTTAGGAAGTGCGAGGGGCACAGGGAAGGTCTCACTCCAGGGGCATGCTGGTTACTGATGTCCCAGCACTGACGCCCTTGAATGTGTATGGAAATGAATTTTATAGAATGACACCCGGGAGAACAAAAGCAAGGTATCTCTTCAGCAGTTATGGGCAGAAAGGCATTTAAGCAAATGAATTACAAATATTATTAAATTCTTAGCATTCAACACTTCATCAAGTGAGGCTACAGGTCAGCAGACAAGATAAACAGAAGCGTACATCCAAACCTAAAGCCATTCTGTGCTCTGAGGTGATAAACGGGAGCTGCGGGCCCTTCCTGCCACATGCATGCTCTGCTCTGCACAGATGCACGTGGCCCAGGACAGAGTGCTTGTGAGGGGCCTCCATCCATCAGCACTCAAGGGAAATAAATTTCAGCTCCACATGCCAAGGGGATAGGTGGGGTGCGAGTCTGGCATGGAGGGCCTTGGGAGAGGGGAATGAGCCTGGGGCGCCAAGAGGACAGCAGGAAGGAAACTGGACCTGGGGCGAAAGGAGAGGCTGGTTAGTCTGTACCTTGGACATGTCCTGTGCCAAATCTCCCTGAGTTGAGCTGGTGTTGCCTCTGTGTGCTGCCTACTTTGGGGATGACACCTGAGAGCTGTCTTAGCTTCCCTCTTAAGTCTCTTCCCACAAGCAGGTGGAAAAAATACTCCCAACCCTGGCAACCAAGGCCACAGCTGATACCTGCTTGTCGCTCCCAGGCCCACATTCAGGGCCCAGCCATAAGGATCTCTTCCCGGGGAGACAGCCCAGGCCGGAACAAGCGGTGGGGGCTTTAGAGGGGTAGATGTCATAGGAAAGCAGGTCTTGGCTAACCATCAGGCCAGGTCAAAGCATGTCAGGAGCCAGAGTGCAGTCAAGTGGGAGAAAGGGACTCGGGAAACCTGGAGGAGGCCCCTCAGGCCTGAAGCTTTAATAAAATAACTTGGAAACCACCCTCTGCGTGGCCTCCCTGACTGAAGCTACTCACCATCCGCACCCGCTTCAGTCGCTCCTCTAGCTTCTCCTCTGCCTCCCGAGTCCGCTGCACAGCCTCCAGGCGGTGGATGAGCTCCGCAGCGAACTTCTGGGGCTCCACGCGGATTTCCTTTGGTATTCGGTAAGTGCGCTGCGAGGAGACATGCTCATTAGTTGGCCAGGCACAGCTCTGAGCTACTGTTCTCTGCGCCAAGGTGGCATTCAAACACTTTTGGGGTGGGAGAAAATAATGTTAAATCCGAATTTTTTAAAAAATATGTATTTTATTGATTTTTTACAGAGAGGAAGGGAGAGGGACAGAGAGACAGAAACAGCAATGAGAGAGAAACATTCATCAGCCGCCTCCTGCACACTACCCACCGGGGATGTGCCCGCAAGAAAGGCACATGCCGTTGACCGGAATTGAACCTGAGACCTCTGGGTCTGCAGGCCGACGCTCTATCCACTGAGCAAAACCGGCCAGGGCTGAATTTTATTTTAAAGTGAGTGTTTACTTCCCCCCCTTTAATTAATCTCCTCACTGCCCCCTATTCTTGTCAGACTAAATCTCTGATCCAGGGGTGAGAATGGAGCACCAACTCCCACAGCCAAAGAATCGGAGACACTGAGCAGGGCAGAACTTGGTCTCCTGGGGTCAGGTCAGCAGGGCAGTGGTCAGCAAGGGTCTGTGAGTGTGCCTTGCATAAGAGGGCCTTTAAGACTGACCCCAGGGTTCTAATATCATTGGCCAGGAGCTGCAAAGACCATAGAAGAGGGAGAGGCAGGAGATGCAGCCCAGAGGCAGGACCCATCAGCTTCTTGTAGTGACCACCCTGCACACAAGAGGGCAGCAGCCTCTGGCGCTTAGATGTACGTGGACCAGGCTGTTGCAGGGTTGGGGAACATAAAATTCATGGTACAGGAAAAAAATCAGGGGGGAAAGGCAGGACTAGGAAGGACTTCCCTTTTAAAGGAATATAACTCTGCAATATTTTATAGTGATGCACTGTATAGCTTTTTGGGGGGAGAGGAAGCAGCTTTATTTTGAAGTAACGTCAAATTTGAAACAGCTGCAGGACTAGTACAAGAGCTTGTCCCAGATCCCTGACTGCTGGCCTTGCTTTCACACTGTCGCTCTCTCGCACACACACTTCCCTGAGTCAGTCAAGAACAAACTGCACATATGATGCTGCCTACTCTTAAACACTTCAGAATGTATTTAATACTAACCCAGGACATTCTTTTTCTTTTTAAAAAAATATATTTTATTGATTTTTTTACAGAGAGGAAGGGAGAGGGATAAGGAGTTAGAAACATCGATGAGAGAGAAACATCGATCAGCCGCCTTCTGACCCCCCTACCCCCTGGCCAGTGGGGATGTGCCCATAACCGAGGTATATGCCCTTCACCAGAATTGAACCTGGGACCCTTCAGTCCGCAGGCTGACTCTCTATCCACTGAGCCAAACCAGCTAGGGCCCAGGACATTCTTATACCTACAAAAGATCAATTAGTAAAAAAAAGAAAAGTAAAAAAGAACCCTGATATAATACTGTTACCTAGCTAGCACACCTTATTCCAATTTCACCCAATATTCTTAATAACAAAATATGTTTTAAAAATCTAAGGCACTGCCCTGGCCAATTTTTCTCAGTGGTTAGAGCGTCAGCCCAAGGACTGAAGAGCTGTGGGTTCGATTCCCAGTCAAGGGTACATACCTCAGTTGCAGGCTTGATCCCCGCCCCGAGTCAGGGCATGAGCAGAAGCAACCAATCAATGGGTCTCTTCCATATCCATCTCTCCCTCTCCCCCCTCTCAGGCAATCCTCCCTCCCTTCCATTTTCTCTAAAAAAATCAAAGGAAGCCCTAGGTGGTTTGGCTAGGTGGATAGAGCATTGGCCTATGGATTGAAAGGTCCCAGGTTCGATTCTGATCAAGGGCACACACCCGGGTTGTGGGCTCGATCCCCAGTGGGGGATGTGCAGGAAGCAGCTAATTGATGTTTCTCTCTCATCGATGTTTCTGACTCTCTATTCCTCTCCCTTCCTCTCTGTAAAAAAATCAATAAAATATATATTTTTTAAAATCAAGGGAAAAAATATCGAGTGAGGATTAAAAAATCTAAGCTACCAAGACATAAGTGAGAGAGGACTGAGGAGGAGGAAGGTCTGGAGGGGCCTCAGATGAGGCAGGAGGACAAGTGGAACAAAGAGGTGGCCTGGGGACAGGGTGGTACACAGGGTCTCTGACCTCTGTGGGTGGACAGTGGCTATTTAGAACCCTGGCTTTCAGACATGGAACAGGCAAAGAGAAAAGACTCATGGTGAAAGCTCTGGGAATAGTTCTCGACTTTGCGTACCTGTTTCTCATCTGCAAAAGAGGAGTAAAGACAACACCTAAAACCACAGAAACTTTTAAGATGATAAGAAAATTATGTGAAGGTTCAGAAACAAATGCCCATGTGTAGGGCTGATGCTGACCACAATGGATTCAGACATGGCCACAGAAACCTTCGAGAGGCCTGGGGAGGGTAAGAGACTGAGGGCAAGCCAGCACAGGCCAAGGCTTCAGTTGGTGTGTTGCCCGATTGGTGTGCTCAGTGGTTGAGTGCTGACCTATGAACCAGGAGGTCACGGCTCAATTCCCAGTTGGGGCACATGCTCAGGTTTCGGGTTCGATCCCCACTAGAGGGCATGTAGGAGGCAGCCAATCAATGATTCTCTCATCATTGATGTTTCTCTCTCCCTCTCCCTTCCTTTCTGAAATCAATCAATCAATCAATCAATATATTTCTTTAAAAAAAAAGTTGGTATGGAAGGCCTGGTGATGCCCAATACTAGGCAGGGGTCTGTGCTCAAGTTGAGGAGATTTTACCCAAGAAGAAGGGCAAGTTGGGGTGTCCAGTGCTTCTAGAGGATCCTGGGAAAGGAGTCAGGGAAAAAGGTGGGCATGGATGGCAAGCCCCAGGGCACTGGGGACACCGTGGAAGGAGTGAAGTGTTTGAACAGACAACAGAGTCTAATTCTTGTGAAATATGGCAACTTGGGCTGTGTCCTAGCGACCTCTCTGGCAGGAGGCATTGGGGGAACTGGACCCTTCTCACTCTCCTCACCAGGGTAGTATCCATCTGTCCCAAAACTGATGACAGTATCTGACCCGACTCAGGAGGGCCTCACAGGTCCTCCCCCAAAATTGCTTTTCCCCCACTGTGAGCGGTTATTTGGAACAATGAAAATACCTTGTCCCTCATCAAATTCTCAGTTCATTATGTCAGCATGGATTCCAACTTCACTGCCACTAACTCTGATGCTCCAGTTATCCAGGCCTTGGCCAGCAGGAGCCCCTCCAAGCGGCTCCTGTGTGCCCTCACTCACTTAATTTCTGGGACATAAGATGTCCAGTCTCCTCCTCTGCACCCCCCACCCAGCCCCGGTCTTGAGTTTAAACGTCCACTGAGCAGAGCTGAGAAGACACTTGCCAAGGTGAAGATGCCAAGGCTCAGCACCAGACTGCTCCAGATGACATGAGTGAGGTTGGATGCTCCCCAAACCACCTGCAGCGCACACACACGTATATGCACGCACACCCTCCACGCACAGCATCTTCCACTGTTCCGTAAGCAGACACCATCAGTGCCTAGGTTAGGCCAAATCTGTGTCAAGGGGTTAGCTGGGAGGTGACGAAGTGCTTAACCATCATTTCACAGAAATAAGGACAAACCAGCAAGCATCCTTTCTTCTCAACCATAAGCAATCACTCTTCTTATTTGGAAATTAAAGTATTTGCAGAGACTCTCATCAAGGAATCCTGATTAAGAGTGGGTGTGTGCTGTGATCCCAAGAAACAACCACTTTCCCTGCACAGAGACCACAAATGAGCGGCCTGCATCGCTCTCAGATGCTGCAATGGGTTGGAGCTGCTGCTGCTCTAAGCTTTTCTTATCTTCCCCTAAAAGTCTTTCCCATTCAAAGTTATTGTGGCAAAATAAGAAAAGAGAATCATTCCGTTCATCAATAAAGGATCCACTACTGTTGCTGGTGGAGCCAGGCGGTGCCCAGGCCACTTAGCGTTGGGCTCTGAGAATCCTCACAAGCAGAACATCATTAGGAATTGATGAACCACTTTTTATTTTTATTGAAGAGGTGAAGCTGAGGCAGCTTTGAAGTCAGGATGTCCATGTGGTAACGCCCACCATTCAGCCACAGAAAGGCTGATGCCTCTTTTTATCTTGAATAAGGCAGCACTCACAATAACTCGGACCAAGAGGCACCCCGCCAGGCTTTCTGACAGAGCAACAGCTAGGTGGCTGTGCAAGGGCCAGGCCTGTCCATGGAGCTTCCGAGGGAGACTTAGAGCCGCTCTCCCATCTCAAGGAGAGGCACTTCACTTGGCACAGTACGAAGAGGCTACATGGCAGACACTGGGTAAGGGCAACCCCTTACCTCCTGAACTGACCGTGTGGGCTGGGCGCTAAAAGCCACCGCTCCAACCTGCAGAGTATGACCAAGTGTTGACCGTGAGCTATAACTGGATATAAGCTGAGTCACAGAAAGTCAAGCAGGTGCCTTTCCCACGGGCATGGCCACAGCAGCCCAGTCAGAATGAGAAAAACAGGTGGGCACGGGCCTGAGAGGACCGGTGAGCTCCAAACTCAGGGACAGGGGTGAGAGCTGTGGCGGGACTTACGGGAATGTGAGGTAGGGGCACTCGCCCGTTGACCTGGACGCTCTCCTGCACCTCCCTGCGGTGCTGCTTACGGATCCGGATCTGGTATGGTGGGATTCCATCCCTGCCAGAAGAAAGACAGCCTGGCGTGAGCACACACAACAGCTCCACAAAGCATAGCTGTGCCGGCTTTACCATGGGCATGGTCCATGCGGCCTCTTTTACTAAGACCTGGTAATTAAGAAAGGTTCTTATATTTTTAAAGGGGGGAAGGAATATGTGACAGAGACAGCATGTGGCCACAAAGCCAGAAATATTTGCTACTGGAACTTTACAAAAAACATTTTCTGCCCTAGCCAGTTTGGCTCAGTGGATAGAGCACTGGCACTCAGATGAAGGGTCCTCGGTTCAATTCCAGTCAAGGGCATATATCTTGGTTGCAGGCTCGATCCCCAGCCCTGGTCGAGGCACAGGCGAGAGCAACCAATCTATGTGTCTCTCACATCGATGTTTCTCTCTGTCTCTCCCCCTCCCTTCCACTCTCTAAAAACAAACACACAAACAAAGAACACTTGCTGACCCCTGCTTTACTGCTCAGGCAGGATGCGATGTGCCTACCTGGGAGGGGACAGGAAACATCTGAGAGCTGCAAAATGGGCAGCCAAAAACGATCTAGATCATAGTGAAAGATACGCAAGGTTTCATGTCTCTACTTTCTTCCAGGGTCAACTGGTCAAGCGGTGCACGCTCTTTGAGGGGTGCTCAAAGTAGTTTTCTTGACATAGCCATGGAGATTTAACTTCTGAAGATTACGATAAAAATATATCATATATAGTCTTTAAGATAATTAAGTGCACTTACTCAAGACAGATGCCAGATTTAACACATAATTCGTTGCATGTACACAATCCCTAAAAACTCTCTAGTTCTTCCCCTGCCATTTGAAAGCTACTCTGGGGAGCACAATGGCTACCAGGAGCCAGCGTGTGAAAAGATGCCATCACAGCAGGATGACTAGCATGGCCTCTCTGGGTTCCTACTTCCTCTCTATTGACGGAACCCCAGGGGGGCCTCCCTGCTCTCCAGGGTGCAGTGAGTGTCCTGACCCCCTAGACTACTTCCCAAGCACCGCCCACTGCCAGCACTTCATCCTCTTCCTGTATGGTGGACGCAAACATGCAGCCACGACAATTCTAACTCCACTTTAACTGCTCGGCAGCCTAGGGAAGTTGCCACCTTGCCCCTTGGTGCCCAGAACACACACGGTGAGTCGAGCAGCCCCACACCTACCAGCATAGCAGTTTCATGGGTAGGTAGGGCTGTAACATTCTCCTTAAGAGCCCTGGTCTGGGTGGAAAAGATGAGCTTTGGTTCAGAACAGGGCAGAGAGAAGCTGCGATGGTCTCTCCCTCCTAACACTGCCTCGATATCCCTGGCTATCAGTGATCCAGTGGGTGCAAGGAGATTCAAGGGGGCAGGTGTCAAGGAAAAAGTGAGTCGAATACATTTAAAATGTCTTTACATGCCCTTAGGGTTTTGTTCAGGTGTCCTGAGCAACCAACTTGTTTGTTTCTCATATACTTTAATGGGGCACTTAAAAATTCCATACTCCTCTATGGGGATTAGGCATTATCCTCAGACACCTATGTCCAAAATCCACGGACTACAAAGGTGGTCAGTCATTTTTATCATGAGGTTAAAATACTAAGTGCAGTTGCCCCAATAACAATTTAGATAAAACATATAATCCTATTTTTTTTGCATCTAATATACATTCAAATATGTCATAATTTTACATTCCAAATTCTTGATTTTCCTACATTTCTGACTCATTATAAATCAAGATGAACAAAATATCAGGGAGAAAACATTTTATTTATTTATTTATAATTTTTAAAAAATTGATTTCAGAGAGGAAGGGAGAGGGATAGAAACATCAATGATGTGCATCATTAATTAGCTGCCTCCTGCACATTTCCTAATGGGGACTGAACTCCCTACCCACCCATGTGCCCTGATCAGGAATTGAATCGTGACCTCCTGGTTCATAGGTCGACTCAACCACTGAATCATGCCGGCTGGGCTATTTTTAAATTGTTAAATCTTCCCTTTAGCAAACATATTTAATTGGAGAGAATTAAGATACTTTTTAAGAGAGCTGAAAATTACCTAGGCAGATTAACTTTCATTTTAATAGCGGAGTATTGGGGAAGAGGAAAACCAGAAGCTACAGATGCCATCCATCGTGTGCTTCCAGCCTTTGTGGCATCTCAGGGCTGCAGCTGGATGTAACTGTTTTATGATACTTTACATTCATGGCAGGTACTGTTGGAAACCCTAATAATTTCAAGTAAGAAGTTGCTAAGAAACATGTCAACGTTTTATCTTAAAGATTCAAAATAAAGGAGAATGAAATGGTCCATGAGAAATACCACATTCAGAAGCTCAACCTGAAGAGACAGATTCATCTAGTGATGTCACTACATAGTCACTGAAAGGGAGAAAGCTCAAGACTTACAGTGATGGGTGACTGGCTAAGTTTGGTTCAGAAATAGCTTATGGTAACTTATCCTGTACACTAAGACTGAGGTGTCAGAAGAATCCTTAAAGACAGGCAAATGATAGGCAGAGGACCTGAATCGACACTTCTCCAAAGGGGACATACAAATGGCCAATAGACACATGAAAAGATACTCAACATCACTAATCATCAGAAATGCAAATTAAAAGCACTGTGAGGTATCACCTCACACCTGTCTGACTGGCTATCATCAAAAGTCAACAAATAACATACTGTGTTTCCTAGTGGCTGCACAAGGGAGAAAAGGGAACACTCATACAGCCACTATGGAAAACAGTATGGAGGGCCCTCAAAAAATTTAAAATGGAACTGCCTTTTGACCTAGCAATTCCAATTCTGGGCATATATATAAAGAAACCCCAAACACTAATTCAAAAGCATGTATGCACCACTGTATGTTCATAGCAATATTATTTACAATAACCAAGACAGGGAAGCAACCAGGTACCCATAAATAGATGAGTGGATAAAAAAGTTGTGATACGCCCTAGCCGGTTTGGCTCAGTGTATAGAGCATTGGCCTGAGGATGCAAGGGTCCCGGGTTCGATTCCTATCAAGGGCACATGCCTGGATTGCGGGCTCTGTCCCCAGTAGGGGGCATGCAGGAGGCAGCTAATCAATGATTCCCTCTCATTATTAATGTTTCTCTCTCTTCCTCTCCCTTCCTCTTTGAAATCGATAAAAATATTTAAAAAAAATTTTTAAAGTTGTGATACATGTATACAATGAAATATTACTCAGCCATAAAAAGTAATAAAATCTTACCATTTGTGACAGCATGGATGGACCTAGAGGTTGTTATGCTGATTGATATAAATCATTCAGAGAAAGACAAATACCTTATGATTTCACTTATGTGTGGAATCTAAAGGTCAAAATAAACTAACAAAATAAAAATAGGCTCATAGATACAGAGAACAGACTGATGGTTGCTAGAGGGAGGGGGGTTGAGAGACTAGGTGAACAAGGTGAAGAAATTTAAGACTCACTACAAAATAGTTGCAGGGATGTCAAGTAGAACGTAGGAAATACAATCAACAATCTAATATAATAAAAGAGAAACATGCAAATTGACCGTTACCACCAGCCAATCAGAGCGGCTGTATGCCAATTAACCCAGCCAAGATGGAGGCCAACAGCCATGGAGCTAGAGCAAACCAAAGGCTTCTGTTGCAACTGCCTGCCTAGGCTGGCTGAGCCTCTGCTCACAACCACGCCCACCAGCCAATCAGAGCGGCTGTATGCAAATTAACCCAGCCAAGATGGGGGCTGGCAGGGCGGCTCTGTACTGGGAGCCTCCACAGCTGGCATAGCTGTGCCAGGTGTGTCAGCTCAGTGGGAGGGGGGGGTCTGGCCTGGGGCCTCCTCGAGGCATCCAGGAGCAGCTGTCCTGGGTCTGCTGCCTAGCTCCGCCCCCGGGAGCCTCCGAGGAGTATCCAGGAGCGTCTGTCCCGGGTCCACTGCCTGGCTCCACCCCCTGGGGGCCTCCCCGGGGCATGCAGGAGCATGGGGCCTCTGCAGGGTGTGCAGGAGCAGCCGTCCTGGGTCCACTGCCTGGCTCTGCCCTGGGGGCCTCCGCAGGGTGTCCAGGAACACCCGTCCAAGGTCCGCTACCTTCATCCGCCCCCCAGGGGCCTCCACAGGGTGTGCGGGAGCATCTGCTGCACAGTGCGGAGAATCCGAAGCCAGTTCACTGCCCGGCTCCACCCCGGGTGTGTTTGCTCAGCAGCAGGGCCCCACCGAGGGATTCTGCACCAGCGTCTGCCCCTGGCTTGCCACCCAACTCTGCGCCAGGTGTGTCCCCTCAGCAGTGTGGGCCCACCAGGCATGTGCAATCGTGGGCCCTCCGGTGGGAAACGTCCAGGCCTGCACTCACCAGCCTTCCCACCCCCAAGTGCACGAACCCTGAAGGGGCTGTGGGCAGCCTGAAAATGGCTCTCAGCCCCTCACCCAGGCTGGCCAGGCATGCCAGCAGGTGGACATCCCCCCC
>PVJC01006473.1:0-54814 GCA_004026665.1 Murina feae
TCCCAGAGAAATGGTTAATTTTACTATTCTGCTTTTATTAGTTTAGATGGCCCCTTTAATGCAAAGACAACTACTAGTACATACACAAAATATATTATTTCCCCCCATTTTTGTGTATCAGCCAAGTCCTTGCCTCTGCTATGGGAAAAACAAACCAATTAAGGAATTTGAAATTGTAGGAATATGGCAGGGCTTAAAGAAAATACATTAATGCTTTTGTGTGTTTGTTTTCTCTACTGATCAACTTCTAGGTTCCTGAGGACACTTGTCATTCATTCATTCTTTCATTTTGTTGTCTCTTGGAATCAATCTGTTGTTGATGTCCTTACTTGTGGCAGCAGCTACTACACACAATGTCTTATTTTCTCTCTTTTCTGCTGGCTGTGACTAAGCTCCAAGTTTTGCTTGGTCTTCACTAACCTATCTCTCCTGGCTTGCAATGGTCCCACTTAATTGTTAATTTGTAACTTTGGGAAAACTATGTGAATTATTCAACCAAATGGTGGCCTTTAGTAGAGAAAGGTATTATTGTTAGTTTCTTCTCATCATAGGAACCAACTTGATGTGGCCAATGGGCCTAGATCACAGGAGACAGGAAGGAAATACATCTTCATAGATAGGTAAATATAGTGAGAGAAATAACTCAGAATACATACAAATACTTACTAAGATATGCACCAACATGTTGCTATAATTCTGACTCAAATTCATTCTGGAAATAGTAGGGGTATATGCTTCAAATAAGATTCCAACTAGAATTTGGAGGTAAAAAATAATCAATGTAGAGTGTTTGAAAGTGAAAATAATAATTATGATAAAGGAAACTGGGGCAGAGGTTTTTGATTTGAAGATGATGGCATACTTAGGTGGCAGCTGATCTAAACCAGTGTAAAAGAAATTAGTCCAGGATGCCACCATATCTGATATGAGGTACCTCATGCCACCTTTTGAACTTCATCACCACTTTCTTTCCCAAATTGAAGGTGTATTTGAAATGCCAAGCAATTTACCCTCTGTATCAAGGATTGCTGTCTTGCTCAAATTCTATGTGCCAAAAATATTGACACATGACCCAATCAATGCAAACAACTTATTACGTACTTTCTGCCTGACATGTAACCCCTTTGCTTAGTTAAAAATCTCCCTCCAAATCATTCTGATTATCCTCCTGACTCCTCATGTATGAGACGAAGAGTAGTCATAATCCCATTTTCAGTTTTCCAAGTCAGATTCTTAGCAAATTTATTCTAGTTTCAAAAAATAATTGCTATTTTTTTTCTGTCTCTTCTCACGGGGAAAAAAAAACCTTCAAGGGCTGCCATGCCTTCCTCTCGTGGTGCAGCTGGGAAATGTACAACTCAGGGCTGCTGACGCATGGGATAAATGGACAGTCTTGCTAACTCCTATTATCATCATTGTGTCGAGAGTCTATGTCAGTTCGAAACTAAAATGTCCTCCTTTGCATCCACAGCACTTTAAATATCCCAACAGTGTCTGCATTTATATAATGCCCATCTGTACAGTATCAAATCATCTTGACAAATGTTCCATATTTCCATCTGTGTGTGTGTGTGTGTGTGTGTGTGTGGCTCAAAAAGTGAGAGGTTACATAAGAACTTTTTTGGGTTGTATGCATGTCCAACATTTGCAGACTTTCCTGATAGTCAGGGCCATGTAACTTGGAGAAAACATGGACAAAATAAATCCAAGTAGATTGGAGATGATTAGTTCACTCCATTTTCTTTCCTACCACACTATTTTACATCATTAATTTTAAATGCAAGAGACAGGGAGAAATTGACTTCTGTTTAAGGAGATTTGATTTATTCAACCTTGTGTTATTAGTGAAAATAGAATACCTTGTTAGTTGGAAAATACATTTAAAATAATGCACTATTTTGACTAAATTATCAGGTTGATGAATATATACAGATAATATTGATATTACTTTACCTTTGCACACAATGTTGGCAGTTTACAAAGCACATTCACATGCATCACTTTGCTCAATGCTCATAATGCCCTGGGTATTGTTTTATGAACAATAATAGATAGATAGGAACCTAAAGCTCAGAAGGTTAAGTGAAAGCTAATAATTGAAAAGCAAGGGTTTAGTTTCTGATTTTATGCCTCCAAATCCTTCTCAATAGTCACTTTTCACAAAAATAACTAAACGAAAAGATGGTCTCATTATCTCTTTCCTGCACTTTTTCATTTGCCTCTTATCTACTATATCGGCACAATCTTCCCTACCACCCACTCTTGATCTCTCCAGAAGCAATTCATAACAACATTCTTTCCTGACAGACTATTCTTGGAGCTCTTTGCCTAGAAATTAAATGCTAAGCTCTTTTCCAGGTAAGAGGATGAGATGTCCAGTTTTCAGACACTGTGAAAGGAGAGAAAGCAAAGAATTGTTTTCTTGGTTTCTGGGTAAACCAAGAAGTTACCAGTGAGAAGAAGCCCCCTAGACCCAGGCTAGGTCACTCTTCCTTCCCTTTCTAAGCCAAGCCTTTGCAGGGTTTCAGGTCTCCTGCCCTAAGGATGGGATTGTGGTGGCTCATGTTCCAAAGTGATAAATGAGCGTGTCACCAGCCCGTGCCTAGCCTGGATCCTCATGCCCGCCAAGGACATCCATATGAGAGGGCAGAAGGACCTCCCTCTTGCCCTAAACCCTGCGAAGCTGGGTACCTGTGCTCTCAGCTGGAACTGGGGCTGCAAGTCAATCATAAGGATTTTTTTGTCACATGTTGCAACACAGAGGAACCTTGAGAACACTATGCTAAGTGAAAAATAAAAAAAAGTGATTTTGGATGATGCCATATACACAAGGTAGAGTATTTAAACTCATAGAAACAGAAAGCAGAATGCCAGGGACTGAGTGTAGAGAGAAATGAGGAATTGTTTAATGAGAATAGAGTTTTAGTTTTACAAGATAAAATAGTTCTGGAAATCAGTTGCATAACAGGTGAATATATTTAACACTACTGCACTGTACACTTGAAATTGTTAAGATAGTAAATTTTAAGTTATGTATTTTTTTACCACAGTTAAAACATTTTAAGTTAAAAGAAACTTTGTTACATTTTCTTTTTAAAGATATGAATGAATTAAATAAATAATTTTGATCATTGTAGTATCTATATATGGTATAGAAGAGTAGATAAGGTGGAACAGAAAACAAAAGAGAAATAAAAAAATATTTCTGAAGAGCTGATTTTCTAATGAGATAGAAATCAGACATATAAAGTGATGACATGATTTCAAAAACTGTTCCCATAAAAACAGTTTAATCACTACTGGAGTAAGATAAGACCAACAGTAGAAATTAGATTCAAATTAGAATGATCTCAGAGCTCTGCCAGGAGGAGGTGATATGCTACCTGGTTTTGTAGGTTTACTTGGGCAAGAGGCAGCCACTGTGCTCTGGAAAGACACAGACAGGGAATAGATAAACCATTGGTGAGGCAATACACCTATTCACATAGGTGTAAATTCTACGACAGTTATATCAAGTAAGTACTATTTATAATCTCTCTTTTATTTGAGAAAACTGAGGCGCAGAGAGATTAGGTAACTTGCCCAAAGAGAATGTGTAATAAATGGGAGAGTAAGGTTTTAATCCCATGCCACCTGGCTCCAGCATCCATGTACTTAGCCAGTAGTGTTCTTTGCTTCCTGGTCAACTGCATTATGAAATGGTTCTCAATGTCATTTATATATACCCTTTCCTTAGGTCCCATGGTTTACTGACAATTTTCAAAAACACAATTACTATAAGAGAGTTTGTAATCCAGCTGATTGAATACTTACAGATCACTTGACGAAATAATTTACTAACAAGAAATTCAGTTTAGAGGGAATATTTTTTTGACATGGGTCAGTCTATTAGACATAAAGGTTGAGGCTGTGGAATCTACTTCTCAGAAAAGAGTCTCTATCATCATGCTTTAGCACTCCCACTCCATAGCGCCATGGCTGTTATCACTTCATGGAATTTCCTTTGCATCTTGCACAACAATTTCAACTGTCTGGGATACAGACTATCAGTATGCCTGACTTTCATTAGAATTTACATATTTTTACCCAAGATGACAGCAGCTGTGTTACATTACTTTCAAAAGAAAATCAGATTTGGGTAATGGAGGTTGGGGGTGTATGACTGTGGTGGGAGGAGTGGTCAGGAAAAGCCAGCTCTTCCTCATTAAATTATATATGTTAATATTTAATATAGGAAAAGACTCATCATGGTGCTTACAGAAAAGGAAACTGTTAATCTACATTAAACTATCTAAAGAAAAGTCAAATAGCAAAAAGAAAAAGGTGATGATTATTTAATCTTTATTCTGACACTAACTGGCAAATTGTAAATTGCTTTACTATAGTCAATGGTTTCTTTTCCCTCTTTTAACATTAAAAAATATGTAACTCAGCAAGACTTTGTTAAATATTTAAAAATGATGTTCAATGCTCAGGCCATAGATTATTTGAAAAGATATGAGAGAAAAGTGGGGGATGTAGAAGAGGGTAAAGGTGAGAGAGGGAGACTTGACTTAGGGTGATGAATACACAATACAATATACAGACGGTACATTATAGAATTGTACACCTGAAACCCAGGAAATTTTATTAACCAATGTCACTCCAATAAACTCAATAAAAAAGTAAAAAAAGGATGAGAAACAAGAGTGCACATTTTACCACATTTCAAACTAAAATCTCTTACTATTTAAACACCACTTGTTAAATAAATGAGTCTTTTGGATCTGATCAGTGTAGACATGTAAGATGAGAAAAGAAAAAATATTCAAGAATCTCAGAAGCCCTTTTGGACAGCAGACCACTGACAAAATATTTTATTTCATCTATAATAATAAAAGCATAATATGCTAATTAGACTGGACGTCCTTCCTAACGTTTCTTCTTCTGGAAGAACAGGCGGGGCTGAGGCAGAGGCGGTAGCCGAGGTGTTGGGGGGCCAAGGCCCTTGCATGAATTTTGTGTATTGGGCCTCTAGTTAAGTACAAATGGATTAGAGACCCTCAGGTTGTGTTTTTTCTGGGATGGGATGGGCACTGGCTTAAAATGCAAGGAAAAAAATAACTTGGCAAATCCTATTTGATACTTTGCTCATCCATCTTTGCCAAAAGTTTACTTTTGTGGTGGAATTTGGAACAGAATACAGAAGTGCAAAGTGAGGGCATTGACTGACATAGACGTGTGGGTTTTTAAGCTGAAAATATTTTAAAATCAACAACAACTAACAGTTCTTCTAGGAACAGAGGAATTTATGTCAAAAGTAGTGAATAACTTCATTATTTTCTGTCCCATGTTTGAGTGTGCCAGAAAATTTTCAATTTTGCCTTATAAAATGTAAAAGCCTGATGAAAGCCTAAGAAATAAATATGTTTCAGGAAACAAAATCTGAATTTCAGGGCCATGCCTTTGATTCTGATCTGCATACCAGTCGTGGTACACATGTGTCTCCTCCTTCCAGGACCAGCAAACAGCAAGGGAGCCATGTGTGTGTGATTGGAAGGCCTCGCACTGCTGTGCTATGAGTATTGCAGCTGCCCTAATTAAAGTCCTTGTACTATAGATTAGGACAATATTGCTATTTTAATAGGTGTGTGTGTTTTTTTTAATTCAATTGAATGTTTTGAAAACAGTAGACCTTTATCCTTTTTGGTCTTCATTTGGACTGTTAAATGTGATATAGACAGTGTTGAATTATAAACACACCACAGTGGTAGAGAAATGGGAAACATAGTACCTTGAGCTGTGTCAGTCCCTGCCATGGCAACTGGTTGATTCGGGTTGCTAGAAGCAGATAGGGAGGATGAGGAATAGTGGTCATTTGGTATCAGGTATGGCTCCTTAATCAGCAGACCTCCTTTGCATATATCACCTGCTCACTGCCCTCTGCTCACATGTATACACGTGCATATATCAGCAAAACCAAAACAAAACTTTTCATGTTTTGAAAACATCACAGAGATACCACTTCAAAATAAGAGATCTTAGAAGAGCGAACAAAACTTCTTATGTCTATAAGAAGTCTATAAATTATTTTACTCGTGTTGTCCTACATCAGTGTTTTTGCTATTCCCAGGATTGGTAAAGCAATTTTCTAATATTTGCTTGAAATTCTAAGATCAAGAGCTCTAGAGATCTGTCTTTCAATTTTATTTTTGAAACTTGAGACAGCAAAAACAATAAGAAAAGCAAAGGGAATTCATCAAACTTTAAAGCCTCAATGTCAACTCATACTTTTTATACCTCAGGGTGGATGCAAATTCTACAAGAGGATGTCTAGTCTGTGGATGAAATGAGTAGGCTATTTATGCTAGTTAGCCCACTAATATACAGAAGGATTCTAGAAATCCCTTTCTCTTCATTTTTTGGCTCATTTTCTTATTTGCTTTAAGAAGTAATAAAAAAATGCCGCTTTCTTAATGCCACTTGAAAATGCTGTATAGTAGTAGTAGTACTAATAACTAACTCCACATAGCATTTACCATTTACAATATGCAAGACACTATTCCACTAATTATAATATATTAACTCAATTATCACAAACATATGAGCCGGTTACCTATAATTTATGGAGACACTAAATAGCTTAAATAATGCCACACAGTTAGCCAGTGGCGACATCATCACTGTAATCTAGGTAGTCTGTCCCAGAGTTGGTGCTCTTAAATTTAACCCCAGGCTGCCTCTGTGGAAGGATGTGTGTATGTGGGGGGTGGGAGGTGAAGCATATGGTTCTTAGATAGAAAAACCAATGACTTTTGTCACAGTGAACAGGAACCTGGCCCTAAGTAAGTACTCAAAATATTTGTTGAATAGGAAAAAAATTAAACATAAATAAACAAATAAACCCTTTGATAGCCTTAAAGTACTTTGCCTGTATATATCTGATAGTCACTCAGTAAATGTTTGGTTAATAGTGCACCGTTGTATTTCTGTGTGACTCAGAGAATTTGGAATATGCTGCAAGGTATTCTGCCATTTTCCTTAAGATAAATGAGGGACAGTTTTCAGAGAGCAGGTAAGTGTTTTAACTGGAATAAAGTAAATTGAGGTTCAAGAACATTGTTTGGAAAGCTCCAGAAGACCAGGAAGTGGCCACCTGGTCACTTACATAAAATGCAAGTTAGCTCTATTGTTTCAACTTGTCATTACATGAAAAACTAGCAAGTCTTATATCCTATGCTAAGATCCTCTCCAACCTCTGTCCAAAAGATGCTTGACCATTTTACATTTGTTTTCCAGCCCTTGCTTGGGTTGCCCACTGGAGAGAACTTCTCTTTCACTGCAGCTCCAAGTCCCACTGCACCTGCATGGAACACAGGATGTAGGTCTCTGTGCTATTCACATGGTTTTCTTGAAAGCAGAGAGACCATGAAGTGGCTAGTCCTCTTCTATATGCTGTTGGACTTAGCTATCATATATTAGCTTGTCACAGATATGCATTATCTAATTTAATATTAAGTGGGAATCCACATGTAGCCATTCTCAGTTACAGACTTGGGTTTATCCTGTTCCTACTTAAAGTCATTCAGTGAATATAAATATGAATTTATAAACCAATATTAAGAGGTGATTATTCTGATTACAAATAATCAACTTCCACTTCTGTTAGTAAGCCAGAGTCTACTTACCAAAGTTCAGATTAGAGTGAAAAACAGGAAAAAACAACTTAAAAGCTTTTATATTATAGAAAATCATTAAGGAATGAACTCTAGAGCCAAAGAACTAATTTAATACTCAATTCCACCAATAGTTTTTTTTTCTACAGTGTTTAATGTCAACTACTGATTCTCAGAAAAGCCAACCCTGGTCCAAGTATGTTCTTTTAATTTATGAGCAATTTATTCAACATATCATTCCCCCTGACTCACAGCAGGCGAATGAGCGTTAGGTTTATAGTTTCCTAATTATTAAGAATTGGAAGGACTCTCATAGATCATCCAATTCTGACTTCCTGTTTTGTAGATGCAAAGACGCAAGGCTGACTTTCTATCCCAAGGCTACACAGCTAATAAAGGTCAGAGCCAGGAGGAGAATTTTAATCTAGGGCTCCTTCCTGTCACCACATTACATAGTGAATTCCTTTTCACGCCGAAATAACCACAACTTAAAGCTCATTGTCTGCAAGATTTTACAAAATCTCTACAATACCATCCTCAAATTCAGATTACTCCTGGGTTTGTGTCTTTATTTTATCTGGCTTCTGCAGAAGGGTCTAGAGAGGATGTGGTAGATGGTATATCCTAAAGATGCTCACAATACCATTTCCCACTTCACACACTCTTCTACATTATGGCCTTGCCATTTTCGCACTAAGACTTTATTGCCCCAGCCCCTTTGAATCTGAGTGGGTCTCATGATTGTTCTATCAATAGAACATAGTAGTGATGATGTGCCAAGACAGAGCATGACCCTTACGTAGCCCTGCATCTTCTTCTTCCTGCTTTTTGGAGTGTTTGCTGTTGGTTGGGACAGTTCCTCTCAAAACTCAGTCAACACACGGGGAGAAGCTGAAGTCATATGATAAAGCCATGTCTCAATGCTCCAGCCCAGCCAAGCTTCCAGCTGACAGCCAGTCTCCTAGAACACGCAGCCCAGTTGAGTTTGAAGGACTCCAGCCCTAGCAGAGAGCTATCTGTAAGTGCATCAGGGACCCAAAGTGAAAATGACCCGTGAGCTCAGCCAACTCACAGACCTTAGGACATACTAATTAATTTTTTTTTATTCCAATAAGTTTTGAGGTGATTTGCTATACAGTGAGAGGCAACTGGAAAAGTCAGCACAGAAGTCAGCAGTGCTGGTTGCCCACAGATTCATGGCATCAAACCTCAGTTGCACTCTCACCTCTGCCAGGCAAGCCCCTACTCCATCTTCACTGATGCCCGTGCACATCCCTCTGCTTGACAGACCCAGCTCTGCCCCTCTTCCTGTTAGTGAGACCTGTCAGGTTTGAAACTGACGGCTTGGAGTGTGGATTTTTAATAGAAATTCTAGGAAACTTCGCAGTTTCTTAACATACAAAAAGAAATACTTTTTTTCCATATGGGTATCTCCCTTAGGTAACAAGGGCCAACAGGGGTCATAGAGCCCATGAGTGAGCTGGATATAATATTGACCTTTCCAGAAAGCACAGAGCTAAATTTAATACTCAACATAGTAACTATTTTAGCCTGGAGGGACAGCGTATTTACTTCCTTCTTCCATGAGTTTCTGATATTTGCATATATATATATATATATATATATATATATATATATATATATATTGCCTTAGCAGTCTTATTACATACCTAACTGAATTTTAAGTCATCTCTAAATCCTTCTAAAAGCAGGCAATATCTAAATTACAAACAAATAATATTAAATCCATCCTCCTGGTCCCTGCTGGTCAAGTTCTCTCCAAAATGTATGACAGATACTTCACTCTTTTTATTTAGAACAGAGTTTCCCAAGCACAAAAATATTTAGGCTAGGCTAGAAATTCCTACATCTTTAATGTTAGTAATTATGTATTTATTTTAATATATAATGGCAAAGATAAAACTAAGATATCATATATATTATTTTACTGAACAAGTCTAAGTAAAAAAAAGTGATTTAATATAAATAAGAATGTCAATTCAAAAATACTTTGTGGAAATGTACTACAGTTTTTTTATTCACTCATCTGCTGGTGGGCACTTGGGCTGCTTCCAAATCTTGGCTAGTGGGAATAGCACTGGAATGAACATAGGGGTGCATATATTTTTTTCAAATCAGTGTTTCAGCTTCTTGGGATTCATTCCAAGAAGTGGAGTTGTTGGTGCATAAGGTAGTTCCATTTTTAATTTTTTTCATGAATCTCCATACTGTTTTCCACAGTGGTGCACCAATCTGCACACAATGGAATACTTCTCAGCCATAAAAAAGGAGGAAATCTTATCTTTTGTGACAGCATAGTAAGACCTGGAGAGTATTGTGCTGAGTGAAATAAGCCAGTCAGAGAAAGACAAGTACCATATGATTTTACTTATATGTGGAATCTAATGAACAAAATAAACTGACAAACAAAATAGAAACAGACTCAGAGTTACAGAGAATAGACTGATAGCTGTTAGAGGGCTGGGTGAAAAGGTGAAGGGATCAAGCAAAAAAACAAATGAACAAAACACCTCATTGACACAGATTTCAGTATGGTGATTACTAGAGGAAAGTGAGTGAGGTAGTAGAAGAGGGTAAAGGGGTGATAAGTGGTGATCAAAGGAGACTAGGTTATGGGTGGTGAACACAGTACACTACATAGTTGATGTATTATAGAATTGTACTATTAAATTAACCAATGTAGCCTCGATAAATTCAATAAAATATATTTTATATTTAACTTTGTGGATACAGACAACACATGAAGGTGGTAAATAAATTATTGAGAGAAACTGATTTGGAATTTCTGAAAAACCTTCAAGAGTCTAGGTTCCCCTTCTCTTAGCAGTGATTTGTTGCTCGGTAGTTATACCTTTCTGGCTTATTGATTTCCTGCCTCTTCTTTGAGTCAGCAAGCTATTACCTGCCACAGTTGGAACTCATATAACCAACATTTCTTCTATATCTCATTTCATCAGCAAGCTTAATTCACAGTTTTTTTTTCCATTTTATAGGAACTTACCAAGAGCAGCTCAGCAACATCCCTATGAACTAAAGAACTGCATCCTAGAGATGTTCTGGCTTTTCAGAAGTATCTCGAAGTTAGGTGGCATAGGGTGAGATTTCCAGACCACACACAGCCCAAAGAGCCTGTCCCTGGGACAGAGATAGTGCTCTAGTCTCCCATCCTCTGCCTTCCCCTGCTATAGCCTTATTCATACTCAGGCTCTTTAGATGAACAAGCATTCATACACAGTGGCTCCTGCCTTCATGCCATTTAGTAACCACCACCATTTGCTTTGTCTCTATATCTTCATCTACCCCTTGCTGCCTTCACCTTACACATTTAGGAATACTGTATTAACACTTCCTGTAAGGTTACAATTCGTATGACTTATATAAATAAATTGCTATTGAAAATAATTCTTAAGACATCTTTGAAAAGATAACTTATTATCCATGGGGAAATGAACTCTTTCCATTTCAGAACTGCAAGTACTGCCGAAGAGTGCGTGCCTTTTAAATCTTAACATCAAATAAACTATCTCCTGTAAGCCAGATCAAGATCCACATACACATGTCCTGGCCTTTGATGCCTCACAGACTTCCTCATTTAAGACCTTTGAATTTACCGCCTACTCTGGAGATACGGTTCTCATCAATTCCCATTTATTAGTAGGTGCTTAAAAGGAGGCACTTTCTGACATGCAATAAAAAGCAAACCTAATGAGCAAATGGCAGTGAACTTGAGGGGCACTTTAGGAGAAGGTCTATCAGTATTTATAACTCTGACACACTATAAAAGACACTTTAGTGCACCGAAAATGTGTCAGAAAAGATATTGAGTTAACAGAAGGGAGAATTTTCTGATAAAACACATAAGAGCACCCATTTCAAGTGATCTGCACTATTAATATATTTTCACCTTTACTGACAACTCATTTACCAAGTGTCAGATGAATGGTATTGGAGTCAGCATTGATATTAACTCTCAAATGAAGTTCTATAACAATGAAAGGTACATAAGTATTCCTGCCTAGCATCTTCTCTATAATTAATGCCCTTGGCCTTGCCTCTGCAGCTGATGCCACTCAACAATTAGAAAAATTATCTTTGGGAATAATTCTTATCATGCTATAAGTGGCACATTATGGTTTCCTTATTTTTCACACATGATACAGACAAAAGTTAAAAGACATCTTCAGATTCTTATGGCAACTTACTCTCCATATTTCAAACCATTATAAATAAAATCAATTAAGATTCCATAGTCTATGAGTATCTTCCTCAAATGAATTTCTTAAAGTTAACTCAGTGAAACAAAGCCCAAAACCAAAAGAATGAAGTCAAGATAGCACCAATGCATCGCAGACCAGGAAGGGGGAAATGTATAATCACACTTGCACCTAATTTATATAATGATAAACATAGTAAGTATAATCATTTCCTAAATCATACTGGTATTCTATTTATAAAAAAATAATGGAAAATTTTACTTTCTTTTATTCTCTTTAAATAATGGAATTCCAATTAACTTTCCATTTTGCCCTTGATTTATAGCACCTGTATTTTTTAAATTATTCTGTAAAACTATACATACATGAATGCTGCACATTATGAAAGTTAATAATACTCACAGCAAATGGAATAAAGTGCTTGGAAGCAACTTGAATAGCAAGCCTAATAAGAATATATTCTGGCCCTAGCCTGTTTGGCTCAGTGGATAGAGCATCAGCCTGCAGACTAAAGGGTCCTTTGTTACATTCCAGTCAAGGCACATGCCCAGGTTGTGTGCTCAATCCCCAGTAGGGGGTGGGCTGGAGGCAGCTGATGAATAATTCTCTCTCATCATTAGAGTTTCATTCTCTCTCTCCCTCTCCCTTCCTCTCTGAAATCAATAAAAGAAAATATTTGGAAAAAAAGAATATACTCTAAGTTTTACTGCCACAGCTTCAGATTCAGTTATTAATAGTTTTCTGCAAGATTTCCACAGGTGGAAACATGGTTTATGGAAGAACAGCATACTTCTAGAAGGATTATCTCTTTTTATCTCTTTCTCATTAAAATGAAAGTATAGTTGATGAAGGCAATTTAATTAAATACTTGACTTTCCCATGTGAAATACAGGGGCGGGGGGAGACAAATGAGAAAAAAAGGAAATAAGTCTACAACATTGGCCAGACTTCAAGACCACTTTAAACTCCATTTAACACTGAAACACGAAAGACTCCAATGTGGTCTGCATTACATTTCTACATTCATTATAAATTTGCTCTGAAAAACATGGCCACTTCGTCCAGAAAGTTGCAAAAATATACATAAGAATTTCACTAGATAAATTCAGCTCAATCTAAGTCTATTCTCTTTATAGCTAGTTTAGGTAGTAAAGAATTAGTATCATTTAATGGGCATTCAGAAGATGAGTACCATTCAGCAGAAGGAAACTAGGAACAAGTACTTAGGGAGATAGGATGAAAAGCAGAGTAGAGAATGAAGGCAAGAAAAAAAACAAATACTGAGTGTATTTTGATCCATACTTTACAGGAAAAAATATTGAAGGTCTGCCCTAACTGGTTTGACTCAGTGGACAAAGCATCAGCCTGAGGACTCAAGGGTCCCAGGTTCGATTCCCGTCAAGGGCATGTACCTTGGTTGCGGGCAAATCTCCAGTGGGGAGTGTGCAGGAGGCAGCTGATCGATGTTTCTCTCTCATCAATGTCTCTAACTCTCTATCCCTCCCTCCTCCTCTCTGTGAAAAATCAATGAAATATATTTAAATATATATATTGAAGGTAGATCACGATTACAGAGTTTTAAGAAGGGGCCTGGTGTGATCTGCCTCACATTTTAACAGGCTCACTCTTCCTGTTGTGTGGAGAATATGCCAAGGGCTTGAAGGAGAAGAAAATAAGTTGAGAGGCTATTGTGATAATCCTGGAGAGAGATAATGGTGGTTGGATAGGGTAGTAGAGTTAGAGGAGGAAATAAACGGTTAGATTCTAGGTACAATTTGAAGAAGAACCAACAGTTTTTGCTACTGAATTAGATATGGAGTGTGGGGGCAACAGAGGTCGCAATAACTCCAAGCTTTGGGCACAGCCAAATGGAAAGATAAAGTTGCCATTGACTGAGATGGTGTAGGGGTGTAAACAGATAATAAATCTGTGTGTGGAAATGTTAGCTTAAGATGAGTATTAGACAATCAAATGGAGATGGTTAACAGTTGGTTGATATATGAGTCTGTAGTTAGGGTAAAAGGTCCAGACTAGAAATGTAAAATTATGGTCACCCGTGTTTAGATCACATGCAGAGCCTTTTACAGGATGTGATTGCCAAGGGTAGTATAGATATAAAAGAGATAAAGAAGTCCATTGACTGAGCCTAGGACACTTGACCGTTGAGAAGTCTGGGAGGTGGGAAGTAACCTGATGAGGAGACTTAGAAGAAATAACTACAAAGGCAGGGGAAATCCAGGGGAGTGTAATATCCCAAAACAGAGGAAGTATTCCAGGAAAGAGGAAATGATACCTATGGTCAATGCTGCTGATACGTCAGGTCAGATGAGTAAAAGTCGTGACCTATGAATTTATCTGTGTGAAGCACTTTAGGACTCATTAGTACATACATTACAGTAGAAGCCAGTTTGAAAATGAACTAGTTTCAAAGATTGATGGAATCAGAACTCAGATTACAGTGAATTAAGGGTAAAGAGGAGGTGAGAAATTGGAACAGCAAATGAAGATTGTTCTTCCCAGAGACTGATAATAAGAAAAGAAATAGGCAGAAATCCTTGAGGTTAGTGCAGTACCACATGTCATGAAGAAAATTCATCGTCTTTTGAAGAAAGGTGGGCCAGATTTTATTCCTCTGCGCTGACAAGAGGAAGAAGCTGGGGGTGGAGGGGAAAGGTTGAAGATTTAGAGAAGAGAAAATGTGATGGACAAAGGTTTCTGGTTGATTTTAGAGCTCCTTCACTCCATCAGCTGCTTTGCCCTACATCCATATTGGCCAGTGAATTGTCATGTTAACAAATTATTTAGTATTCTGATATGGGTAGCCATTGTCAGTCAGGTTACCACAGTCCATGCAATTATCAATAAATGTGGTGAAATTATATATATAACACATATGTTATATATATAATTTCATAATTACATAATTATCATGTCATAATTATAATTATACTAGAGGCCCAGTGCACAAAAATTTGTGCCCTTTGGGGGGCTGTCAGCCTGATCTGTGCCCTCTCACAGTCTGGGACTCCTCAAGGGATGTCCACCTCCCGGCTTAGGCCTGTTCTTTAGGGAATTAGGCCCAAGCTGGCAGTCAGACATCCCTCTGGCAGCCTGGGAGCCCTTGGGGCATGTCCACTTGCCAGCGGGGAGCAGGCCTAAGCTGCAGTTGGACATCCTTAGCGCTGCTGAGGAGGCAGGAGAGGCTCCCACTACCACTGCTGTACTGGCAGCCATCAACTTAGCCTGTGGCTGAGCAGAGCTCCCCCTGGGGAAGTGCACTGACCACGAGGGGCAGCTCCTGCTTTGAGCATCTGCCCCCTGGTGGTCAGTGTGTGTCATAGTGACCAGTCATTCCCAGTCATTCTGCTGTTAGGGTCAATTTGCATATTACCCTTTTATTATATAGAATAAAGGCCTGGTGCATGGGTGGGAGTCAGCTGGTTTGCCCTGAAGGGTGTCCTGGATCAGGGTGGGGGGTCCTGATGGGATGCTTGGCCAGCCTGGGTGAGTGGCTGATGGCTGTTTGCAGGCTGGCCACATCCCCTTAAAGGGCGGGGTCTCTGCTTGGGTGCCTGGCCAGCCTTTGTGAGGGGCTGAGGGCTGTTTGCAGGCTGACCAAGCCCCCAGCATGGACCTTCACCCCATGTGGGTGGGGCCATCCTGGGTGAGGGGCTGATGGCTGTTTGCAGGCTGGCCACAGCCCCCAGCAACCCAAGCTCCCAGCAAGGCTGACTGGAAGCAGGTATCTGGGGTTTATCTATCTTCTATCATTGAAACTTTGTTTCCTTGAGCGAAGGCCACAGCCTTCTTAGGCAGATAGCTTCCTCCATCGCTGGGGCAATAAAGCCTCCTGCTTGCTTCAGCTCCATGGCTTCTATAATTGAAACGTTGTTGCCTTGAGCAAAGGCCACAGCCAACCTAGGCAGGCAGCTTCCTCCATCGCTGGGGCAATGAAGCCTCCTGTTTGCTCTAGCTTTGTGGTTGCTGGTCACTATCTTGGTTGGGTTAATTTGCATATAATCACTCTGATTGGATGGGGGGCATGGCTTGGGATATAGCAGAGTGACACTAATTTTCGTATTACTCTATTATTAGATTAAATATAATATGTGCACTATATATGTTTGATTCATACATATTTGTATAAATAAATATGCTAACTGGCATATATGTATATATATGCATGTAAATATATGTATATGTATATGTGTATCTATGAATATATAATGGAGTATATATTATAAGCAGTGTGTATTTATATCTACAAAATAAAAATACACTGTCTTCCTTCTTTTTAACAGTATTATTCTTGAGAGAAGACTATAGGAAATTCACATTAATTGCTTTTACTAAGAGAGGGATCTGTTAAACATATCCATAAAAGAATATTTGGCTAAGCCAGGGACTCACTAAAATTCTATGATACTCAAATGAAAGCTAAACTGAATTGTTTATAATCCACTTTATTTATCTAGTAAAGTAAAATACCAACAAGTAGAACACAAACACTTCCATGATGGACATCTTCAGAGATAGCAAAAGTATCTCCAATAATATTGCAGTAAGCTCAGAGTTTTATGATAAGAAATAGATTACATTTCCTTTATCTTATAAAATAAACAATGCAATAAGTTGAGTTTTCTTTATTCAGTGAAAATAGCCAAAATATAGAATGCAGTGTGTCTCATCTTTTTCCACATGCCCAGAAAGCCAACACAAGAGGCAGATGTGGGCATAATGGAGGTAATTTGAGTTCTATTTCTGAATATTTTATCTGCTTCAAACACAATTTGTTCACCAACTCTAAAAAGAACAACAGATACACACACACACACACACACACACACACACTGCTCACATCTTAAATGAAAGCTTAACTTCCTTTGGATCATATTGTTCAGCGTCCCAAAGTACTGGCATACATTGAAAATTAAACAAACTATGGCATAGTCAGAAATAAGTTCACACACCAGCCCAGCCCTCCCACTGCTGTTCTCCTTCACAGAGAAGCATCCATGTTGCACTGAACAGCCCCTTGAATCTTTATCGTACTTTGCCTCTGGGGCTTGCTCATCATGGCAGGTCTAAAAGTGTTTATTATGACAGGAAATAATGTTAAAAACTATTGCACCACTGAGCCAACGTGTAGCTCAAATGACTCCAAAATTGTAAACTTGTAAAATGTAACGCAGAGGAAGCACTTCAGCATGTGGAATAAACTGACTGCTTCACTCTGCCATCCTCGGTGTTCTTGTCTTACGAAGACTAGAAATGCTAAGTTGAAGCAAGAGTACCTACGAAGCCCCTGCAGGGAGTTGAGAATATTCCTTCCTCCCTAGCCACGAAGATGAAGAGCAAAGTCTGCCCTCTGTACTGAAAGCTTTTCCTGAAAACTGCTGCTCACTTCACACAGTGCTCTCCATATGCCTGGGTGAAAAAGTCTGCACTGAGCAGTGGAAATCTGTGTTTTTAGAGCTAACCACATGCATGGGCCTTTCTGATACAAGCAAGACTGTTCACTAAGTGTTGCTTCTCAGTTTCCTCCTGGCATGTGTGAAAAGTTTTTATGATTTTTATATTTTCACTAGTAGCCCTGCACAAGAATCCATTTGCCAGTAGGTCGCTGCTGCCCTTCTGTAGCTCCACCTGCCACTCCCGCTTATAGCTTATTGCCCTGCCCTCTCCTGTAGCTCTCCACCTGCCTCCAGCTTGCTTGCTGCCTTGCCCTGTCTTGTAGCTCTCTGCTGGTCTCCTATAGCTCCCCCTGCCCCTTCCCTCTCCCCCTCACCTCCCTCATAGCTTGCTGCCCTGCCACCTCCTGTAGCTCTCCACAGCCTGCTTTTACCTTACTGGCCCACCCTCCTGCTGATCCGTGATCTGGTCCTGATGTGCTTGGTCCTTATGCCTTGCATAATGGCTAATTACCATATTCCTCTCTTATTAAGCAGGATATTACTGTTGTCATTGGGCCCTTTGGTTGTTGTTTTTTATTTATTTTTATTCATTAAGGTATTACATATGTGTCCTTATCATTTCATTGCCTCCCACCCCCCCACTCATGCCCTCACCCCCGCCCCCCTGGGGTCTGTGTACATTGGTTAGGCTTATATGCATGCATACAAGTCCTTTGGTTGATCTCTCCTCCTAACCCCCACCCTCCCCTACCTTCCCTGTGAGGTTTGACGGTCTGATCCATGCTTCTCTTTCTCTGAATCTGTTTTTGTTCATCAGTTTATATTCTTCATTATATTCCACAAATGAGTGAAAGCATGTGATATTTATCTTTCTCTGACTGGCTTATTTCACTTAGCGTAATGCTCTCTAGCTCCATCCAAGCTGTTGCAAATGGTAAGAATTCCTTATTTTTTACTGTAGCATAGTATTTCATTGTGTAGATGTACCACTGCTTTCTAATCCATTCGTCTGCTGATGGGCACTTAGACTGTTTCCAGATCTTAGCTATCGTAAATTATGCTGCTATGAACATAGGGGTGCATATATCCTTTCTGATTAGTGTTTCTAGTTTCTTGGGATATATTTCTAGAAGTGGGACAAATGGGAGTTCCATTTTTAGTGTTTTGAGGAAACTCTATACTGTTCTCCACAGGGGCTGCACCAGCCTGCATTCCCACCAGCAGTGCATGAGTGTTCTTTTTTCTCTGCATCTTTGCCAGCACTTGTTGTTTGTTTTGTTGATGACAGCCATTCTGACAGGTGTGAGATGGTACTGCATTGTCATTTTGATTTGCATCTCTTGGATGATTAGTGACTTTGAGCATGTTTTCATATGTCTCTTGGCCTTCCTTATATCCTCTTTCAAAAAGTATCTATTTAGGTCCATTGCCCATTTTTTGATTGGGTTATTTTCCTTTTGTTAAGTTGTATGAGTTCCCTGTAAATGTTGGAGATTAAACCTTCATCGGTGATAACATTGGAAAATATGTTCTCCCATGCAGTGGGCTTTCTTGTTGTTTTATTGATGGTTTCTTTTGCTGTGCAAAAGCTTTTTATTTTGATATAGTCCCATTTGTTTATTTTTTCTCTTTAGTTTCCATTGCTCTAAGAGCTGTATCAGTGAAGATATCTCAGCATATGTCTGAGATTTTGGTGCCTGTGGATGCCTCAAATATTTTTATGGTTTCCCATTTCACTCTCACTTTGTATAACCTCAATCTTAAAGCAAGCTTTACATCATTTAGATATTAACCTAAAGCTAGAACAATTCTCAGGAATGATTTTGTGTGCAGGTGAAATTTTTATTGAAATAATTTACACATTTCAAGAGCAGTGCATGTCTTCAAGTTGCTCTGCAATAGTATTCAGAAGTTGTGATAAGTCCAAATAAATAAAATAATATGATATAGAGAACTTAGCATAATAAAAGAAAGGTGAACTTCCTTAACTTTTAAAATTAATATTTTTATTTAACAACAAGAGAAGTTTTGACACGTGCATTGATGATATTCTCTTTTAATGTGACCTCAGCTTAACTCTTATAAGTGCTGCTTATATTTGGACAAGCCAGAGGAGTATTATGTATATATGTATATGTATAAAAGTGCACATGCAAATATTTCCTATATACACATGTACATTTCCTATATACATGTACATAAGTATGGATACAGAGAGAGCAACAGTGAGCACAGATCTTGAACAGCATTTCCGGGAACATTGGGCCGTTAGCCTACACATATGTTGCTGAAGAAATTAATAGGACAGATTTCCCAGACACAAGGAGGAGTGGGGTTCTTGGGCTACTGCTGAAATGGGCATTTTCAGAAGCCCCCACAGGAGAATGAGATGTGGTAAAGGCTTTATTTGTGTGGCGCTATGTTCCTCAGGTTCCAAAGTACCATGAGCCTTAGTCCCATCCTCAAAATGTGAAGCGGCTCCCATGGAGCCAAAAGCAAGGCCAGTGCCCAGAGCTTTTGTTCCATGTTGCAGCTCGGTCCAGTCAAGCATTCAAGTTAATTAAAAGTCTATGAGTCTGGCCCTAGCTGATTTGGCTCAGTGGATAGAGCGTCGGCCTGTGGACTGAAAGGTCCCTGGTTCGATTCTGGCCAAGGGCATATGCCCAGGTTGTGGGTTTGATCCCCAATAGGCAGCCAATCAATGATTCTATCTCATCACTGATGTTTCTATCTCTTCCTCCCTTTCTTTTCCTCTCTTAAATCAATAAAGAAATGTATATTTTTTAAAAAATCTGTGAGTCTGTTAATCCACATAGCTGTAAGCCACATGGACACAGGAGTATGTGCCCCCTGCAGCAGGGGTCTCAAGAGGATCAGAAGGCCAAAGCCAAGAGAGGCAAAACAGGGGGAACTCCCTTTGGCCAGAAGTTTAAATATGCAGGTTTCTCACCATTGCAGTGTTCGTGCGTATTTTGACCACTGACTTGCTCCCAGGTGTTACTGACAGACAGGTAGGCACATTCCCACATCACTCAGACCTTACTGGGTGCGTGTCAGAACGGCCTTTGTCCCGTCCCCTCCCCCACTGATCAGCATGGATCAGACTTGGAGAGGGTTAAATTACCAAAGCTTTATAAACGGCATGCCTATATTATCTAGTCTTCCCTTTACTCCTTTTCTGTTAAATAATAACCAGATTATTATAATTGTACCAAAGGGAAAACTTATTAGGGAGTATAAATTATTTGTTACTGGGAAAAATCTCTGGTAAACGTAGAAATACATCTCACATGATTAAAACTAAGCTTCCCTTAATAGTTGGTATTTGTGCAGGAAGATATGGTTGCCCAACATTGAGAGATTGCACATAAAAGTTGGCAGGCAACTTTGCTTCTATTCAATTCAGAAACTATGAAATCTTTGTCTCCAGAGTTTAATGAGAAGGCCACACCTCTCACATTTACATTAGCCGATCACAAAGTCCATCTCATGCTACATTAGGCCACTTCCATCGAGTCCTCAGACTCTGCTCTTTTAGGTTCAAGACCAAGGCTCTTATGCAAGGGAAGTTCTATGAGAGATCTTAATTGTATCTTTCAGACATGCACACTTTGGATTTTTTTTGCAATCATGTACATCCAAGGATTTGGAGGAGCAATGTAATGGCATTCAGAACATTGTAATTGTCAAAAATACACGAAGATATATATAACAGTTCTCTTCTATTTTTTCAACATCAGTAAAGCTTCATTAAGTATTATTTATTCAATGAATATTGTGTCAGGCACCGTATTGGAGATTTAGGAAGCATTATCTTCTTTAATTACTGCCACTCTCAAAAATAAACACAATTATCACTTCACAGTTATACCATTTAATTTCTACCACTCTGTAAAATAAACACAATTATCTAGCTCTCAAAGATGAGAAAAGTGAAATTAAACCTAAGAACTACTTTTACATGCTCTGTGCAAAGTCATGCAGTTTTGTGAAACCAAGATTCAAATCCAGATTTGCCTACTTCCAAAGCACATATTCTATTAAAGAAACTATAGCAAGTTTGTTAACTTTGCAATTTGAAATAATTTTAGACTTAAAAAGTGGCAAGAGTTCAGGAAGTTTTGTATATCCCTTTGCCAGCTTCTAATGTGATTACCTCAGATAAATTTAGATCAATGGTTACAACTAGAAAATTAATTTTCACACGCTACTATTTATTAACCTAGAAACCTTATTCAAATCTTGCCCATTTTCTCACTAATATCCTTTTCTCACTAACATCTTCCAATTCAGAATCCCACCTTGTTTTGGTGTTATGTCTCCTTAATCTCCTCCAGTATGTGACAATTCCTTAGTCTTTGTCTTTCAATAGTTGGACATTTTTAAAGATTACTGATCATTTGTTTGGTAGTATGTCCTGGAATGTGGATTTATCTGATGTTTTCTCATGGTTATGGTTATGCATTTCAGGCAAGAATACTCCAGAAGTGACATGTCCTTCTCAGAGCATCTTATTAGGGAGTACATGATATCAATATTATGCTTTACAAAGTAGAAATTTACTTTTCTATATTATCTTTGTCTTATAATTTTTGTGTGATAATATTAAACTATAACCCAGCATCACAGATCTCACAGGTAAGAAAGATTAAATGGTTGAAAATATTCAATATATCATTTAACAGTAATCACATTGGCTTTCAAGTAACCACGGTTAATTAGAAGATTCTTTAAACCCTTAACCCAACTAGTCTTGAGGCTGTGTGTACAGAGAAATGCTAGTAAATGTTTAATATTTAGCTTTCTTGGAAAGAAAGAGCCCTTGTTTTTTTTTTGCTTTTGCTGATTCCGTGATGTAAATACTCTCATCACGGCCCATTTTGAACTGTTAGCATTATTTCACTGAACTCAGAACTGGAAAGAGATGCACACAAAATCAACTTTCAGGAGCTGGTACAAGCAGGCTCCAACATACCACTAGAATAATATATATTTATATAAGAATTACAGCCTAGAATTTTCTTAATTCTATGCTGCAATTGACAAGGGGCACACACATAAAGGCAAGATAAAATTTAAAATATCTAAAAATAGAATTACCATAAAAGACAAACTGTAATTCTTAAGAGTCATAATTAAAAATCAATAATAATAATAATAATAATAATAATAATAATATCTTTTGTCTTTGCCTCAAGTCTTTAAATGGTGAAGTTAGTCGACTCAAAATCTTTAAAAAAATCATTTTAAGTTATCCATGTCTAAGTATTACTAAAAGTAACTTCAAAACATAGTATGAAATAGTGCTTGTACAAGAAGAAAAAAAATCCAAAAAAACCCCCCAAAAACCCAACCCACCAAAACACTTTCTGCCTTACCTCAATTAATTTTGGTGGCACAATATTTTCTTTTTTAATTGAATGTATTGAGGTGACACTGGATATCCAAGTTTTAGGTGCACAATTCTACAGCACACTTTCTGTGCACTATTTTGTGTTCACCACCCAAGTCAAGTAAGTCTCTATCCATCACCACTTATCTCCTCTTTACACTCCTCCACATAACACACCTATTTTCTCTGTTTTCTGGGTCCATGAGATTTTTCTCTTTCTTTTCTTTTTTGCTCAATCCCACCACCCCTCCAACCCAACTCCCCTCCCAGAACAGCTGTCAGCTTGCTCTCTATCTGTAAGTCTATGTTGATTTTGCTTGTTAGTTCGTTTTGTTTATTAGATTCCACATATGAGAGAAATCATATGATTCTAGTATTTCTCTGACTGGCTTATTTCACTTAGCATAATGGTCTCCAGTTACATTAATGCTGTTGCAAAAGATAAGATTCCCTTCTTTTTTACAACCCAATAATATTCCATTGTGTAAATGTATCTATCTACTCATCTACTGATGGATACTTGGGCTGCTTCCAAATATTACCTATTGCAAATAATGCTGCAATGAACAAAGAGGTGCATACACTCTTTCAAATTTGTGTTACCAGTTTCTTCAGATAAATTCCCTGAAGTAGAAAGCTCAGTCATAAGGCAGTTCAATTTTTAATTTTTTGAGATAACTGCATGCTGTTTTCCGCACCAATCTGCATTCCCACCAACAGTGCACAAAGTTCCCTTTTCTCCACATCCTCAGCAACACTGTTGATTTATTGATGATAGCCTTTTTGATAAGTATCAGATTATATCTCATTGAGGTTTTAATTTGTATCTCTCTGATGATTAGTGATGTTGAGTATCTTTTCATATGTCTATTGGACATCTATATATCCTCTTTGAAGAAGTGTCTATTCACTTCTTTGCCCATTTTTAAATTGGATTGTTGCTGTTTTTTTATGTTTAGTTGTATATGTTATTTATAAATTTTATATATTAATGCCTCATCAGATGTGTCATTGGCAAATATGTTCTTTCATTCAGTGGGTTGTCTTTTCATTTTGTTGGTGGCTTCCTTTGCTGGGAAAAAGTTTTTAGTTTGATGTAGTCCCAATTGTTTATTCTTTCTTTTGTTCTCCTTGCCCAGGGAGACATCAGAAAAAAATATTAAGAATGTCTGAGATTTCACTATGTTTTCTCACAATATATTTATGGTTTTAATTCTTATATGTAAGTTTTTAATCCATTATGAGGTTATTCTTGTGCGTGTTATAACGGATAGTTTAGTTACTTTTTCTTTCTTTGTATCTTTCTGCTTTTTTATTTTTTCTTTCTTTCTTTCTTTCTTTCTTTCTTTCTTTCTTTCTTTCTTTCTTTCTTTCTTTCTTTCTTTCTTCTTTCTTCATCTCTCTCATCTTTCTGTCTCTTTCTTCTTTCACATGTATCTGTCCAATTTTCTCAGCACCATTTATTGAATAGAAAATCTTTATCCCAATGTATGCTCTAGCTTTCTTTGTTAAATAGTAATTGACTATAAAACTGTGAGATTATTTCTGGGCTCTCTATTCTGTTCCATTAATCTATATGTTTGTTAGCATGCCAGTACCTTGATGTTTTGATTACTATGGCTTTGTAATATCATTTGATATCAGGTAGTGTGATTCCTCCAACTTTATTCTTCTTTCTCAAGATCACTATTATTACTTGGGGATTTTTTGTGGCTCCATACAAATTCTTGGAATACTTGTTCCAGTTCTGTGAAATACGCTATTGATATCTTGATAGGAATTGCATTAAGTATATAGATTACTTTGCATAGTGTGGACCTTTTGATGGTGTTAATTCTTCAAATCCATGAACACAACACATTGTATGCTTCTACTTATTTGTATCTTCTTCAATTTCTTTCTTTAGTGTTTTATAATTTTCTCAGTAGAGGTTTTTAAAATCCTTGGTTAAAATTTTTTAAAAATATATTTTAGTGATTTCAGAGAGGAAGGGAGAGGGAGAGAGAGATAGAAACATCATTGATGAGAGATTGGCTGCCTCATGCATGCCCCACACTGGGGATCAAGCCCACAACCTGGGCATATGCCTGACTGAGAATCAAACCATGACCTCTCGGTTCATGGATCGATGTTCAACTCCAGAACAACATGGGTAGTCCTTGGTTAAATTTATTCTAAGGTATTTTATTCTTTTTGAAGCAATTTTGAATGTGATTATTTTCTTTTTAATTTCCCTTTCTGATAATTCATTATTGGTGTATACAAATGCAACTAATTTCAGGATACTTATTTTCCATCTTGCTACTTTACAGAATTCATTTATCAGTCCTAGTAATTTTTGGTGGAATATTGAGGGTTCTTTATATACAGTATCATGTCATCTGCAAATAATGACAGTTGTCCTTCCTTTCTAATTTGGATGCCTTTTATTTCTTCTTCTTGTCTGATTGCTGTGGATAGGACTTCCAGTACTATGTTGAGTAAGAGTGGTGAAAGCAGGCCTCCCTGTCTTGTTCCTTATCTTAAAGGAAATGCTTGAAATTTTTTGTCCATTGAGTATGATGTTGGCTGTGAGTTTGTCATATATGACCTCTATTATGTTGAGATATGTTCTCTCTGTTCCCACTTTGCTAAGAGCTTTTATCATATACTAGGGGCCCGGTGCACAAAAATTTGTGCACTCGGGGGATGGGGGTCCCTCAGCCCTGCCTGTGCCCTCTTGCGTCTGGGACACCTCGGGGGGGATGTCCACCTGCTGGCATGCCTGGCCTGCCTGGGTGAGGGGTTGAGGGCCATTTTCAGGCTGTCCACAGCCCCTTCAGGGTTCGTGCACTGGGGGGTGGGAAGGCTGGTGAATGCAGGCCTGGACATTTCCCACTGGAGGGCCCACGATTGCACATGCCTGGTGGGCCCATACCGCTGAGGGGACACACCTGGCGCAGAGCTGGGTGGCAAGGCAGGGGCGGACGCTGGTGCAGGATCCCTCGGTGGGGCCCTGCTGCTGAGTGAACACACCTGGGGTGGAGCCGGGCAGCGAACTGGCTTCGGGTTCTCTGCACTGTGCAGCAGATGCTCCCGCACGCCCTGTGGAGGCCCCTGGGGGGTGGATGAAGGTAGCAGACCCTGGACTGGTGCTCCCGCACGCCCCTGAGGAGGCCCCCGGGGCAGAGCCAGGCTATGGACCCGGGACAACTGCTCCTACACACCCTGCAGAGGACCCCCGCGCTCCCGCATGCCCCAGGGAGGCCCCCAGGGGGCAGAGCCAGGCAGCGGACCCAGGACAGCTGCTCCTGGATGCCCCGAGGAGGCCCCAGGCCGGACCCCCCCCACTGAGCTGACACACCTGGCACAGCTATGCCGGCCAGCCGTGGAGGCTCCCAGTGCAGAGCCACCCTGCCAGCCTCCATCTTGGCTGGGTTAATTTGCATACAGCCGCTCTGATTGGCTGGTGGTAACGGTCAAATTTGCATGTTTCTCTTTTATTATATTAGATGAGTGCTGGATTGATTTTTATCCTCATCTGAAGATATGTGGATATGTTTATTGATTTTAGAGAGAGAGGAAGTGAGAGAAAAATAAATGATAGATGATAGACAGATAGATAGATAAATAGATAGATAGATAGACAGATAGATAAATAGATAGAAGGATCCATGTGAGACATAAACATTGTTTGGTTGCCTCCTTACAAGCCCCAACTGGGAATCGAACTGGTAACCCACATATGAGCTGTCACTGGAAATTGAGCCCGCAACTTTTTGGAGTACAGGACAAGACTCCAATCAAATGAGTCACCAAGCCAGGGCTGGTACTGGATTTTATCAAATGCTTTTTCTGTGTCTGTTGATATGATCACGTGGTTCCTGAATTTTATTTATGTGGTGTATCACATGTATTGATTTGTGGATATTGTACCAACTTTGCATCCCTAAAATCCTACTTGACCATAATGTATGATTTTTTTAATATATTACTGGATATGGTTTGATGATATTTTGTTGAAAATTTTAGCATCTATGTTCGTCAGGAATATTGGCCTATAATTTTCTTTTTTTGTAGTATTTTTATCTGGTTCTGGAATAAGAATAGTGCTTGTCTTTGTAAAATGAGCTTGAGAATCTTCCCTGCTCTTTAATTTTTTTGGAATAGTTTGAGAAGTATAGGTGTTAATTTTTCTTCAAATGTTTGGTAAAATTTACCTATGAAGACTTGTAGTCCAGGACTTTTGTTTGCTGGAAGTTGGTTTGTTTGTTTGTTTTGTTTTTTTATGATTGCTTTAATTTCACTGGTGTAACTTGTCTGTCCAGAGTCTCTTATTCTTCCTGATTCAGGTTTGAAAATGTTTCCAGGAACTTACACATTTCATCCAGATTGTCTAATTTGTTGGCATATAGTTGTTCATAATACCTTCTTACAATCCTTTGTTTTTCTTTAGTATCAGTTATTACTCCTCTTTCATTTCTGATTTTATTTATTTGGATCATCTCTTCTTTTTTTTGATGAGTCTAATTAAAGGTCTGTCAATCTTGGTTACATTTTCAAAGAACCATCTCCTGGATTCATTGATCTTTTGTATTGTTTTTAGACTCTATTTTATATATTTCTGCTCTGGTTTTATTATTTCCTTTATTCTATTCACATTGGGTTTTGTTTGTTGTTCTTTTTAAAGTTCCTTTAACTGTACAGATAGATTATTTATTTGAAATTTTTCTTATTTCTTTTTTTTAATTGAAATATTTATTTATTTTTATTTTCATTTATTTTTTCTTTATTGATTAAGGTATTACATATGTTTCTTTATCCCTCATTGTCTGCACCTCACCCCCTCTCACCCCCCTAGTGTCTGTGTCCATTGGTTAGGCTTATATGCATGCATACAAGTCCTTTGGTTAATCTCTCTCCCTTACCCCTACCCTCCGCTACCTTCCCTCTGAGGTTTCATGGTGTGATAGATGTTTCTCTGTCTCTGGGTCTGTTTTTATTCATCAGTTTATGTTGTTCATTATATTACACAAATGAGTGAGCTCATGTTATATTTATATTTCTCTGACTGGCTTATTTTGCTTGGCATAATGCTCTCCAGTTTCATCCATGCTGTTGCAAATGATAAGAATTCCTTCTTTTTTATAGCAGTATAGTATTCCATTGTGTAGATGTACCACAGTTTTTTAAAAATATGTTTTATTGGTTTTCTACAGATAGGAAAGGAGAGGGATAGAGAATCAGAAACATCAATGAGAGAGAAACATCGATCAGCTGCCTCCTGCACACTCCTCACTGGGGATGTGCCTGCAACCAAGGTACATGCCCTTGACCATAATTGAACCTGGGACCCTTGAGTCTGCAGGCCAAAGCTCTATCCATGGAGCCAAACCAGTTAGAGCTGTACCACAGTTTTTTAATCCACTCATCTGCTGATGGGCACTTAAGCTGTTTCCAAATCTTCGCTATGATAAATTGTGCTGCTATAAATATAGGGGTGCATATAACCTTTCTGATTGGTGGTTTTAGTTTTTTGGGATATATATTCCTAGAAGTAGGGTCACTGGATCAAATGGAAGTTCCATTGCTATGAATTTCCCTCTTAGGACTGCTTTTACTTTATCCCACAGATTTTGGGTTGTTGTGTTCTCATTTTCACTTGTTTCAAGGTATCTTTTGATTTCTTCCTTGATCTTATTGGTAGCCCATTCATTGTTTAATAACATGATATTTAGCCTCCATGTCTTTTTGTGTTTTTCTGTCCTTTTCTTGTTATTGATCTTTAGTTTTATACCGTTATAGTCAAAGAAGATGCTTGATATGATTTTAATCTTCTTAAAGTTATTTAGACTTGTTTTGTATTCAAACATGTGATCTAGCTTATAAAATGTTCCATGTGCACTTGAAAATAATGTATATTCTGCTGCTATCAGGTGAAATCCTATGAATATATAAATTAAATTTATCTGCTCTAATTTATCATTTAAGGCCCTGTTTTTTTGTTGATTCTCTGTCGAAAGATCTATCCATTCATATCAGTGTGATGTTAGGATCCCCTACTATGACTATATTACTGTTAATCTCTGCCTATATGTTAATCTATCAAGATTTTCTTTACATACTTAGGTGCTCTTATGTTGGGTGCATAAATGTTTACAAGGGTTATATCCACTAGCTGGATTGCTTCATTTATCACTATGTAGTGTCCTATTTGTCTCTTAATATAGCCTTTGTTTTAAAGTCTATTTTGTCAGATATAAGCATTGCTACCCCAGCTTTTGATTTTTCTTTCCATTTGCATGACATACCCTTTTCCATCCATTTACTTTTAGTCTGTATGTATCTTTGATTCTGAGGTGGGTCTCTAGTAGACAGCATATGAGTCTTGTTTTCTTATCCATTCAGCTACTCTATGTCTTTGATTGGAGCATGTAAGTGATTATTGATAAGTATGTATTTATTGCTAATGCCTCCTTTAAACAATGTTTTTTTTTTCTTTTTGCCTCCTCCTTCTTCTCCTCTTCCTCCCCCACTTCCCTCTTTTTCTCCTGGTCCTCCTTAAAGCAGGCTTTTTAACATTTCTTATAATATTGGTTTGGTAGTAACAAATTCTTTTAGCTTTTTCTTGTCTGGAAAGCTCTTTATTTCTTCTTTAATCTACCTATTTATATAAAAGCCTAAGCAACCAGCCATTAGTCATGATGCACACTGATCACTAGGGGGTAGACACTCAACACAGGAGTGGAAACCACAGGCATGGAAACGTGGAACAGATTGATGAATCTCAAAGGGAGGTGGGAGCACTGGAAGAGATTAACCAAAAGTTTTATATGCATATGCATACTAGAGGCCTGGTGCACAGATTCATGCACCAGTGGGGTCCCTTGGCCTGGCCCATGGGGATCAGGCCAAAACTAGTTTTCCAACATCCCCCAAGGTGTCGGGTCCCAGATTGTGAGAGTGTGCAGGCCACGCCAAGGGACCCCACTGATGTACGAATCCATGCACTGGGCCTCTAGTTTTAAATAATAGTCTCTGTGGGTAAAGTAGTCTTGATTTGAGGTCCTAGCTTTTCATCACTTTGATTATTTCATGCTAATCCTGTCTGGCCTGAGGCATAATATTTTTCTTAACTATTCACTCACTGGACACCATTAGATTGTAAACCAGTTTAACAATATATTTTGCCTTCTTTACTGCTTATTTTGCTAATGAGGTCATAGCTGATGTAGCAGCAACAGCAAGCAAGAGATTCATTAATACCAATTTTAGTTGAAAACTTAATTTTTAAAAACATATTCCACAGTACACATTCGGCTTAAGACAATTTTTCACAATTCAGAGCTTTACATGCTACTCTGTGAGGGGAAACACACATCTCTTCATTGGAAGGTGACTTTCAGGTATTGAATTTACTAATTAAATATGAAGTTTATTTTAAAAACAACTGACAGGTAGCATTAACATGACATACCTTTCCTAAACAAATAACAGTATGTATTTAAAGAAATCAATTTTATGAGAGTATTCTTTTCACATAGATCATCGTTTCTATTAGTTTATAGAAGCTTTAATTTTTACATACACTGTGATGGGCAGAATGGCCTCCCAAAGACGTGCATGGCAAGAGAACTTTGTGAATGTGATGAAGTTATAACCTTGAGCTGGGGATTTTATCCTGGATTATCTGAGTGGGCCTGTTATAATCCCAATGGTCATTATGAGTGGGAGGCATGAGGATTGGAGTCAGAGAAGGAGATGCAACAATACAAGCAGACCTCATAGAGATGTAGCCACAAACCAACAGAGCTTTTCAAAGCCCCTTAAGACTAATTTTTTAGACTTTTGACCTTCTGCACTGTAAATTAACAAATTTGTGCTGTTTTAGGCAACTAAGTCTGTGATAATTTACTAAGTATCTTATACATAAACAAAACACACTTTAATTGTGGTTAGCTTCATTTGTCTCTTTTACTAGGGGCCCAGTGCATAAAATTTGTGCACTGGGAGTGGGAGGGTGGCTGATGAGCACAGGGGCAGGTGCTTCATGCCGGGTGCTTCACGCTGATGATTGCACACAGGCGACGGTGGACATGGCTGGGGTGAGGGGACTGGGTGCCACCATCTTGTGGCTATGGGTGTGGACATCTTTGTCTTGGAGTGATGGTTAATTTGCATATTGCTCTTTTATTAGATAGGATGATTTATTTTAGATTCCATTTTTCCCATCTTCTTCACTGAACATATGACCATTCAGAAAAAAAATAGTATATGAAGTATTTATGATCTTGGTGTTCAAGATGGAACTGATGATTCCTGTATAGGTCTGAAATATTTTATTTGAAAGCATAGTAAAGTGTATTTTCAGAATAGTTGCAACCATTATTTTAATGAGAAAGAAGCCCTTAGTTAGAAAAATTAAAGTACTGTCAGAGAACTAAAAGATAATTGTATCAAAATATGCATGCCTTTAAAATGTTTCTGCTCTAAGGGTAAAACAACTTATTACGTTGTGGTTTATTTGTATTGACACAGCCAGAAACTAATGCCATATAGAAAATGAAATGAGGTACTTTGATGTGCTATTTAAGTTGGAAATATTTTAGATGAAACTACCTATACGAATAGTAGAAATTAATGGAAAAATATAACCCTAAAGTACTGTGCAATTTTGAAGTATCCATTGGATTAAAATTTAAATTTTTTCATGATGTTGAATATATTTTTCCCAGGTTATAAATATTGGAAATTGGAAACCAGAAAATAAAATTAATCAGATTGCTCCTTTCCTTTGTCATACTAGACCACATAGAATAGATTGTGTATGAATTTTTCTGTTTAAAGAATTAAAGGATAATTTTAACTTTAGTAGTACATATATGAATTAACACTTAGGGACCATAACAGAACAGAAAGAATCATGAGCTAGGAAACATAAAACCTGGGTTCTAGTCCTAAATTAGAAAATTATTTGGAAAACAATTTAACACCCATTAATTCCATTTTTAGCATTACTTGCCCCACCTATCTTATAAGAAATGAATGAGATATATGTTTTAAAAATACATTGTAGATCAAGCATGCCAAACTTATGGTCTGCAGTCCGTATGTCTCATTTATTTGGCCCATGTTAGCTTTTGAGTTTGACAAGCTTGTTGTAGATAGTCAATTACTATTCAAATGAAAGATATAACTCAAAAATGATCTTGAAGTATCCCATAGGATTATGATACCTAGAGATAAATTGTCTCCCAGAGGATTCTTTCATTTTGCTCTTCAGAAGAAGTATGTGTGTGTGTGTGTGTGTGTGTGTATTTTCCAGGCTGCTCATCAGTGGCTAAAAAGTTTCAGAAAACATACATTTTTTAAAATAATAACTATATTGAAATTTAAGCAAATTACTTAAGCCATTTTTTTTTCAATTTAAGAAACAATGGAGATTTATTTGATTGTAGATATCTTGAAATAAGAAATAAGCATAATTGTTGTAAGCCCTTAAAGATGTTGTTATGGTTGGAGTTAAGGTTCAGGTTGCTCTTTTTAATATTGCAAAAAGCTCACACATCATTAGTCACTTAGAAGTGGCTTCGGGTCATGGTAAATGGATGGCCTAATAATCAGACGAGATGTTTGCTATTTCCAAATTATTGGCAATAAGTAGAGTGAGGGGGATGACAATTCAGTAAGTAATGCTTATTAACTGAACTTTTTATTTTTTTAATGGGAATCAAGAACATAAGAAATAGGAAGGTGATCCAGAAACATAATACATATAATTATAGAAACCTGCACAAAGACAGTAATAATCATGGTAAAAGATGTGTTCATTAAAAACACCTCACGGCTGTCATTATGTATGAGTCATTCTGTAATAGAAGATTTTGTTTCTAATTTTGTTTCTTTGCTGCTTGTATATAACAAAAATAGGACTCAAAATCTGACAGGGTAATAAAATGGTGGGGATGGGAGCACCTACACAGAAATCATGAAAGGAATGGATGGGGATTGAGCAAAACAGATTGCAATAGGGATAATGTGGAAATTCCGATGTGTTGGGGGGAAGCACATGGAAAATGTGAGGAAAGAGGTTGCGATGACAGAATATGGGACTATGGTCAGTGCCGCCTACTTTGACAATGAAAAAGGGTTTGAGGCTTTTAGGAATTAAGCTGATATAGACAATATCTAGGACTATTGTGGTTTGGCAATAACCAATAAACAAGACACAGAATGAACTGGAGAAAATTACAGTGTGGTATTCAACAAGGTTTACGTTGGTAGAAACCTGGTCTCCTGGTATAAGAGGTGCCACAGGAAAAGCTGGGAAAATATGTAAGAAGACAATACAATGAAATCATTAGCATTGGTGCCAGATGCCGCTGATAATCAAAGTAAAAGGAAGAATGCCCATGAAATAGAGAGCTCAGGGGGGTCGGGTAAGCTTGCATAGACATGAGGTGAAGAAGAGGGAGACAAAAGGAAATTACAAGACAGGGAAATGAGGCCAATAAGGTACCACTTTGATCATTCTTAAACTTCATTTAAGACAGTGAGGTAAAGTGGAATCTGTGCCATTACTGAAAACAGAAGCTATGGATTCAAATTCCAGTTTTGGTCTTAGAGAGTTGGGTATAGCTAGTTGAGAAGAGCACTGGCTTTGGAGTAAACAAACAAACAAATCCATGTTCAAATCCCAGCCCTAAGTTGTTTTACAATATGAGTTATTGAAAGCTAAGATTTTATTGTTTTTTTTCTTCTGTAAAATGAAGATATTAATAGTCCCTACCTCCAGATTACTGAGGATTAAAAGAGAACACCTATGAAACAGTCATAGTATTTATGTTGATGGTAATGTTAAGTACACCACGATTAATATTCATCGTAGAACCTTAAACACATCCCTGAACCTCTGTCCTAATCTATGATGCTAACAAATTGATGGTCTGGAGGGGAGCTTAAACGAAATCATGTGTGCAAAGTATCTGTACACTGTAGGCTCACAGCAAGGAGTGGCTTAGTATTCTAAGATTTCAAAATAACCCAAGTTTTAAATTGTTCAATTAGCAAAAATGTGCTTATAACTAGAGGCCTGGTGCACAGCATTTGTGCACTGGGGAGGAGGCGGGAGAGGGGTGGAGTCTCCTCAGCCTGGCCTGTGCCCTTTTGCAGTCTGGGAGCCCTCAGGGGATGTCTGACTGATGGCTTATGGCTGACCGGTGCTCTCCCTATGGGAGCACACTGACCACCAGAGGGCAGCTCCTGCATTGAGTGTCTGCCCCCTGGTAGTCAGTGTGCATGTTACCCTTTTATCATATAGGATTCCTGATTTATTTTTTTAGTTTATATACTTGATGGATTTTATATCAAGAAGAAGGAGTCCAACACAGGTTGATAGTGATGGTTATACTTTTCTTAGGAAAAGCATTGAGAATCATAGCTTCTAAAGGTCATTAGACCACTGACATTCTATTTGTCAAATTAGTTCTCAACCTACTTTTAGTGTCCAAAATTTCATCCACTTCTTAGCCACTATCATGTCTTCTGCTACTAAAAAGTCATAAGTAGATGCCTCTTGGAAATAGAAAGTTCTGGAGCTAACAAGAGTCTCAAGGTTTGTTATCGGAAAGGCTGGTTGGAATAGACAAGTTAAGTTTATTTTTAAAGCATTACCTGACTTCTATTAGCTCTATTTCCTTCCTGTCACCATCATTCTTTCATATGCTTTACTTCTAGCACCAGGCTTGGTACACAGAATCCCTGAAGAAAATACTTCTCGCTTCAGGTGTGTAGGAACGTAAGACTAAATTTCCTTCACAATATTTTCTATTTCATTGTAGTCAAATATGTATATCAGCCATGCTTCTGTAAACAGAGATTTATTGTAGGTTTTTTTAACTAGAAGCCACATTATTATAATTGATTTCCAAATTTAAAAACACACATTTACAACAGTTATAATTAGAGCAGAATACAACCCAGTCTTCTTTAATGGGGATCCATATTGCTGTCATTACAAATGTCACTTTTCAGCACCATGTCTATTACCAAACAGAACTCAATTTGAAATGCCAGTTTTTTTGTGAACAACTTTATCCATTTGTCCACATGGTATTTGGACAAGGGGAGAAGTTTTTCTCTTTGGGTTCATTTTCAGGTTGTTAGCCTAACCTAAAATAGAGCTTCTTTAAAAGTCTGCCTGAATGTTTACTTAAAACAGAGAAGGGACAGCTGAGTGTTGAGTGGTAGTGTTACATGGAGTGAAGACACGACTGTAAATAACTCTGCAGTTTGGAAATGAATGATGCTTTTGACAGAGACGATTATGTCGTATTGACAACATTGATGTCAAACTCAGAGTGAAAATATGAGATTGACTATCAGCAGTTTCCACCAGTGATCACTTGAAATAGCTTTTCCGAGATAAAGGAACAGTAACACACATTCCTCCCATTCCCTCTACTTAACACTCTTTTTCTTAGTCCAGTTCCACTCTGGGGGTAAAAAGGCCTAGTGTTCACACTTTGTCAAAAGAGGATCAAACGCTCTTAGCTGCTTCTTTTTAAGTTAATCGTTTCCAGGGCATCATTAGTCACTCCCCACACCCCCCAAACAAGGGAGAAGCCCAAATACCCAGGAAGAAGCCACGCCCTGAACTTCTATAGAAGTAACTACACTTTCCAAGGGAGACCCGACATATCTGAAATAAGGCTGTAATGAAAACCTCTCATGGGGCTCTTAGCAGCCTTCAAAGTCATTGTTCACATAACTGCTGCTTGGCTTACATTTTTCTGGGGTGGAGAACATTCTGCATGGTAAGTTCTCCAGTTGGGAAAACTGTCATATATTAGAGTCTTGATGAGTAAATAATTTCTTCCATACCTATCTCTCCACTTTATACATTTATTTTATTATTGAAGTTCTTTGGCAAGTATTTTTATTGAATAGAAATTATGTTCTGTTTAATATGCACTAAAAGTGCTTGTATTCTTTACCATTCTCATTTAAACATGTGAAATAATTTTAATATTTATTAAAACTAAGATACAGCATAAAAGTCAGCAGGCCATGTTTACATTCTGGAGTTAAGACAAACATACCGTGGGTGAGATCTGTGGGTCACTAAATCTGGACTTGGTCCGAAGAATTTGGGGAGGAATTTGTGAGCCCACAGAACGTGTGTGGAAATGTTCGTTCTCTCATTCTCAGAAGTTACAATGTGCTCTTTACCTTAGCACAGAGCAGTGCTGCGAAGGGCTCTTGTGCTAATCCTGCCTTTACTGCCTTTCCAGTGAATGCGGCCAGTGATGTGGCTCATCTAGGGAAAGCACGCTCTGACAACTTGACCTTTCTCTTTGGGGTAGGGGTGGGGAGTGGGGTGGGGGTGGATAGATAGGTGACTTTCTTTTTCCTTTTTTTTTCTTTTTTGCTTTGAATGTTGTGAGCTCTTTGTAAAAGAATATGTGTGATACTGACTTAATAAAGAAAGTATCCTGTATATGATGCTAGAACCACATCCTGTAAAGCAAATGCCGATTTGTGATGTGCCAGTTTTTGAAGGCTCAAAACTTAGTAAGGGATGTATGAATTCATTGACAGAATCACTTACACGGCACATTCTCTTCATAAAACGAAAAATAAAATCCACCTAAGAGGAGAAACTAGAAACACACTCTAAAGAAAATAAAGTAATGCATTAACTATATGACAATAGCGGATACTTTATTTCATTTAATTATTGTTTTGAATTATAATTCACTTTTCAAATCTGAATGTGTATTTTTTTAACCACAGCATCTTACTGTCTCCCTCATATGAGATGATGGGGTATAGAAGATAGTTCTTGGTGTAAAATGTTATCTAAAGGCTATCTTCTAATAGACCTAGTATATTTATGTTCATTTCTAAAGTTATATATGTTGACTAGATTTTGTATTAGTCACTAGGAACATAATATTTTTACAGTATACCTCTCTGATGATGCAGAAATATGGGAGACCACTCATACTGTGGACTTTCTAACTTTCACTCATGTCTCAGCTCCCTTCCTTATAAGATAATAGAACTGAACTAGCTCATGTCCAGGGTCTTTCTGACTCAAAAATTTCCTCAGTTTATGATCCTTGGAGAACTAATTCAGTACATATTTTCATATGAATGCTTATTTTTGTTTTAAACTGAAATTTTCACTAAGTATTTGATCCTTTTATTTAGTTTACTGATTTGACAGTGCCAATAAAGCTCCCCTCCTTACCAAGGCATTTTAAACTACAGCCTCTATGCCGCCTGTCTCCACTGTGTTAGATGGCTTTGTTCACTTTCAAAAAGCACTAGTAAATTTTATGTGCTGCTCCTATGCTGGTATCTTCTTTCTTTGAACATCTTCCCTGCACTCTAGTAGGCCAGTGTGATGAGAAGATTTATGTTTATTCAGGTTTAGAAAATGGATGTATTAAAATGCCTTGACTAGTATTTCTCCCCACTCTGCTCTCCATTCTTTTCACAAAGAAAACACCCACAGTGGGGTTGAGCACTGTGCTAGAATATCCATAACCAAGTATAGGATATGTTTTTGCCTCATGCTTACTCTACAGTGGTGAAGATATGTATTATGCACAAATAACATTATAGTTACATTAAGAATGAAAGGCAGAAGTTACTAAAACCATGCCTGAGTGGAAATGATTAATACTGTGTTACTGAGAAATTCCTGATTTAAAAGGAGTCCTTACGTGAACTCTTGACGTAAGAGCAGGAAATGGCAAGATGAAGGTTCAGAGGGGATGCATGGCACTCAGAGGAACATCATGTATAAGACTCAGAGGCAGAAAAAGTTGGCTAGTATGTAAAAATATGAGACCAAGCCCTGTACCATGCTAGGTGAGTGTGTAGTAACTCACACATAGATTTTGTATTTATTTTAAAAGTAGGGTGATTTGTACAATATAATAAAATGGGCACGCTGGAGAATGAAAGTAGACTCTGTTAATGATTAAGCTGACAACAGGCATAAACCAGGACTTGTCCCAAGAAAATAAGAACAAATTATTATCTATTTAAAGATAATATAAAGACAATTAAATATTTTAGGCAGGAGAGTAATAAAATTTGGCATTTGTTTTTTTTGAAGTATCATCCTGGCTACTTTATGCAGAGAGACTTGGAGGCAAGCAAAACTTGAAGCAGACTCTCACAACAGTCTAGATGAGACAAAGAAAGTAAAATAAAATTAAAAAATTGCGCCATAACTTGGCAGCAGAATTAATAGAACTTGATGATGGATTGGATGTAGGTAGGTAGAAGAAGGGGATTGTCAAATGCTTCCAAGGTTTTCAGTTATGTAACTGAGTGAATGGAATTTATTAAGATGTGGAAAATTAAGGAAGCAGAGAGTTTGGGGCAGGGATGGAAAAAAAACAACAACAAGAGATTATTTTGGGGGATTCTTACAAATGGAGATGTCATGTAGGAAGTTCTACCTGGAATAGTAATCTATGCAGTGGACAAAAACTCAGAGGCTGTAAACCTTTAGGAGCGGCAGCATGAGAATATCTGTGATCACTGGGATAGTAAAGTGATAAGAGAAGACAGCCCAGGACTGGGTCCTGAGGTCTACAAAAGTTAAGTGATAGGTAGAGAAGGAAGAAACAACACCTTTTATTATTATTGTTGTTGTTGACACTATCACACATGTTCCCCATTTCCCGCCCCCTTTACCTCTCTCTACCCAGCTCCCACCCACCCACTCTCTGGCCCTCACCACATTGTTGTCTGTGTCCCTAGCCTATGCATATATGTTCTTTACCTAATCTCTTCACCTTCTTTCATCCGGTTCCCCTCCCGCCCTCCCCTCTGACTTCTATTAGTCTGTTCCCTGTATTCATGCCTCTGCTTCTATTTTGTTCATCAGTTTATTTTGATATCACTTATTATATATGTGGACTCTAATGAACAAAATAAACTAACATCTTTTGAGCAATTAAGGGGAAGCATTCTGTATACTTTTCAGGAGACCTCACAGGAATGACTCTCTTTACCCCTCTTGCTTACCACATTGACCTTAATAACACACTTCTATTGCTTAATCCTCCTTGTCTATTTCACTCTACCAAGTCCCTAATATTCTTTCCCTTGGATCACCTCTCAAATCAACTACTTGCACAGAAAGCATCAACTCAGGCTCTGCTTTGTGTCTGAGAAGGAAGAACCAAAGGGATAGGAAGAAATATGAGCAGGAGAGGGTATTATTGTAGAAGCAAAGAGGCTATGTCAGGAAGGAAGGCTTGGAGAAGGATATGAATACTGCTCAGTGGTTGGGCAACACAGAAATGTTTTGGTTATATAAATCATTGGTGATTCAAGCAAGAACTGAGGTGGTAGGAGTGAAAGCAAGATTGCCTTGAGAAGTGATGAAGTTGATTTGGGTTTGAAGGGAAGCTGAAAAATTAAATAGTAGTTGGAGAGAGAATGTGGCATAAAGGGAATGTTTTGTTTTGATTCTCATTAAAAAAAAAAACATGGATGCTGATGAGAATGATCCACTAGAGAGAAATGAGAAAGGTGATTTTTTAAAAATATTACTTAATACTGTGAGAAAGATAGATTTTTGAAAGAAGAGTTACTTGCTCCTTTGTGGTAAGAGGAAAGAAGGTGAAAGATGAATGAGTGCAGATGCAGATTTAGTACTGAGAAGATAATGTAGTGTTTATTATGTGGTTTCTATATTCTATGAACTGTGAGGTCAGGTTTTCTGCTGAGAATAAAAGGGTTGGGACAGTTGGAGTGGTAAGAAAGTTACTGAATAGTCACTGCCATGGTGAGTGGGAGACCACTTTAGTCTTTCAGTGTTAAATGACCATTTGAGGCTGGTGATCATGAATGAACCATGATCCCACTTTTTCCTGTTGTAAGATTTTTCTCCAGCTATGCTCAGCTCCATGGATGCTGGCCCAGAGAAGTTGCATTATTCAATTCATCCTTAGGGTTTGCAAAGTGGATATGGTGGAAAGGGGAAGAACCCAGGACATGCAGGGTATTTGGGGAAAAAAAAGTCATTATTAGAAAGGCTTTGGTACAAGAGGTATTGGAAAAGGGAAGTGAATTCCTGAGGGGGTTGGTAGATAGTAATTCTAAGTAATAAAAGCCTAATATGCTAAGTGTCCAGTTGTCTGGTCATCCGTTCAACCAATCAAAGCATAATATGCTAATAATATGCTAAGGCAACACAACTGCTCGCTATGATGTGCATTGACCACCAGGGAGGCAGACACTTGGACCTGTAGGTTAGCTTGTTGCTGGGATCCAGCTGATTGAGAATGAGCGAGATGGGCCAGACATGCCCTGGAGCCCTCCTATGGTCCCCCCTTGGCTGGCCAACCTCCCATGTACCTCCCGGCCCTGATCATGCACCAGTGGTATCCCTCGGCCGGGCCTGCGCCCTCTCACAATCTGGGACCCCTCAGGGGATGTTGGAGAGCCAGTTTCAGCCTGATCCTGCAGGCCAGGCCAAGGGACCCAACTGGTGCACAAATTCATGCACCAGGCCTCTAGCGAAGCAATAAGGATAAAAGACCTCAGTTCCCTGTGAGGCCAAAGAATTGTCACCATGGGAATGCTCCAGAACAGTACAGGTGTGATAAGAACAGAGGATCTTTGAAGGAATAATTTTATTTGTGATACAGTTTTGGGTGAAGAACTCTGTTAGGTATAACACTTCTCAGAATTCCTGCAAATTCTGTTCTATGCTGTGATAGGGCTACACAGGGGTAATTTCCATTTTACTTTGTCTTAAACACATTGCTTTACCTTTTCCTATTTGTCTAAGGTATTCCTTTGAGCTCTGCTTGGATAATCATCACCTGTTCTAGAAGGCATCACAAATCTGGTTTTCTAAGATTCTGGGAGCCCTTACCTGTTTCCTTCTGCATTACCATGGGACTTCAGGGACAAAGTAAACAGAGGAAATTCTGATATTGAACACAAGAGGCATTACTTTTCCACAGGAATTTAGAATGTCCAATTTCAGCAATAATGACAACTGTCATCTTATGTTCTTTATATACTAAACTATTGACAGACATTAACAATGGCATGTTTTATTATATGTTTTTTTGAGACTTTGTGGGTGTCATTGCCTGAAATGACTTCTTTCTATTGTCTCATAATTTTCCTTGAAAAACCTTTCAAACATTATCTTCTGGGTAATCTCCTACTTGGCCATCCCTGACCTTCCTCTGTCTTGTTAGTTCATCCATCCTCTGTGCCCAAATGAAATGTGTAACATTTTTGTCATAATCTAGTATGATAATGTATTTACATGATTCTTTACTTGACTGTTGGTTTTTAAAGTCAGGAAACATATTTACTTATCTCTGTATTCTTAGTTCATAGCCTAATTTCTGATGTATTTTAGTTAAGTAATTATTTGTTTAAAAAATTAAGAAATGAACTGATGCATTCCATTTACGTGTTTATGAAGCATGCAGCCATCACTAGCCACTGTGTGGTAAATAGCGAACATGATGATAAGCTTTGTTATCGGTTTCTGCATTTGACTGCCACAGAAGAGTGTCACACAGCATGTTTTCATAACGAGGCATGTGTGTAATCTGGCATTTGTAACTCCGCTATTGTGGACTGAAGGTGGTTCCAGAGGTGGAAAGGAAGGGGAGACTATGAAGTACTTTCCATTTATGAGAGGACTTAGGAGCGGAGATTAAAATGAAGAATGGCAATCAGATTAAAAGGGTTGATGGGACCCTAACTATATCCCTGAAGCCCTAGGAGAGCCCAAGGGAGTAATCTTGGGAAGACTACAGGCAACTAAGGGAGGGGAGAAACTAGGCTTCCCACCACTAAAATAACAAAAGATAAAATGAAACCCACTTATCTGATTTTAGAATTTTATCTGGACATAGAAGCCTTCCAATTATTTATTTATACATCATGATATCAAGCTCTGTCTACTGCCACTCTAAAGGGAACTCTTAAATAGTCAAATAAAATATTGAGGTTTCCTGAGCGAGTTATTTAAAGAAGAAGGGGGAGAAGGGGAGAGACATAAGAGTTTTGAGATGCTTTTTCTAATAACTTATTTTTAAGTGGAATATCAAGAGTTATTAGTTATTTTACTTAATGCAGAAAAGGCTCAGTTTTTACTAAGCACATTTGTATGCATCAAATCTATATATGCTTAGTGATATACAAGCCTAAATACAGATACTTCCTTTTACTTTTATAAAAAATAAGACATTTGCTAAATGTGAAAATCCTTCAAATAGGTAAATTTTCTCTCAAAGATAAGATTTAAATGTGTATATGCTCTCATTTACAATAAAAACTCATTTTAAATTATTTTAACCACTTATATTTAGCAGACATCATAGGCATTTGAATAACATGCTTTTAATAATGCCAATCTTACAGTCACACCAGCTTTATTTTGACTTTAAAAATATATTTCCTTTTTAACATAGTAGCTTAAACTACTAAATCTGTTAACAGTTTTAGGAGAATGATGGGGCTAAGTGATAGATATTTTCCACATAAGGAACTGACAAAGTCAATTTGATACATCAGAGGCTATTGCCAACGTTTAGGAAGTAAATAAGTAGTTTGAGTTTTTAAGACACAATGGCAAACTAATAGAATAAATAGATTTGAATGCCCCAGTACTTAAATAAATATATTTTTATTTATGTGTCTGCCTTTGTTTCTCCCAAATTTAAGAGATTCTATGTTTGGAGATGAGGAAGAGGGTGCATCTGTATGGCTTCAGAATATGTAAGAATGATCTTAGATTTAAACAGGGAACAAAGGAGAAAAAATAAAAGAGAAAGATAAAAGGAAGTAAGAACTTAGGATAATATGCATCCAGAAAAGATGGAAAAATACAAAAGGAAAGAGCTATATAAGGTTGGATTTTTAGGTTTCCAACAATCACCTCCAAAACCCAGCTAGATCCTGCTCCAATGGTCCAATTTTAGAGAAAAGGCAGATAGAAAGTCTCCTGAAGACAGTTTTAAACAAACTGGTTTTATAAAACAGTCTGCTTGATCTGAAGTGTCAGATAATGATGGCAATAAAAACTTCTGCCTATGTGGACAGGGGCCAAGATTTAAATGTTTCATAAGATGGGAGCTAACATGAAATACCCAGATATTCCAGGCTGAGAGGCAAAGTAAACCACAGATTTGGGTCCACGCACTGGAGAAAAAGTAAAAGTAAAAATGTAATGAAATACTTTGAATAGTTTCTCCTGATTCCCACTTCCCAAGCAGAATAGAAGCCAACCTCCTAAATTTTAAGTTGTGAATTTTAGGTCATTGATTTTCTACATTTATTTGGAAATTCCTGTTTTTAGGGGATGGGGATTGCCATGCATTAGATTATACTGTTTTTATTTTTTTGTATTATTTTACTTCATTTTATACTAGAGGTCCAGTGCACATCTCACCCAGGCCCGATTGGGGCCAATTGAGGCTGCTGGCTGGGGAGGGACCGAGGGAGGGACCGAGGGAGGGCTCCAGAGCATATCTGGCGCTGTCTCGCCCAGTCCTACCAGGCTGGACCCCAGCAGCAAGCTAACCAATAGGTCAGAGCATCTGCTCCCTGATGGTCAGTGCACATCATAGCAACTGATTGGTCAACTGCTCAGTCAGACACTTAGCATATTAGACTTTTATATATATAGATCGTGACTCACAGTGCATAATGCTAGCCATGCTCTTTCCTGCCAGCAGCTGGTCTTGGAGATCTCATGTCCTTCCAAGGCTCTCTCACTCTCTTCAGCTGCCACACGAAGTAAGTTGCATCATGTGTGTGGAAACCCTTTGCAGGCTCCATGGGTGTGCCTTTGCTACAGTTCTGATTACCCCAACCTAAGGAGGGACACCTCATTATCAGGTAACACCATTGTGTTACTACTGCAGTGATTTTAAGTAGGCCATGAATCATCCTGGATGGTTTGGCTCAGTGGATAGAGCCACGGCCTGCGGACTGAAGGGTCCTGGGTTCATTTCTGATTAAGGGCACATCCTGGGTTGCAGGCTCAATCCCCAGTAGGGGGCGTGTGAGAAGCAGCAGATCGATTCTCTCTCACTATTGATGTTTCTATCTCTCCCTCTGCCTTCTTCTCTGAAGTCAATAAAAATATATTGACAAAAACAAAAATAAATAGGCCATTAATCAAAGTGGCTGCTCTCCATCCAACCAGTCCCCTCACATCACACCTTCTTTTGTCTCCCCCCCCCTAACCACCACACACACACACACACACACACACACACACACACACTGTTGGGGTCTGTAAAATGGGGACAGGATTTCTACTTCAACCAAGGTGATGCTTCAGCACAGCCCTTCTTCCCCACCTATCTCTGTCCCAAGTCCTGTGGGGTCCCTCTCTCCCCTCCATCTAACTTGGTGGGCCTTGCTTTGCCCCTTCCTCCTGCAACCTCCCATCTGCAGCTTCTCCCTTTCTCCTCCAGAGTGGAGCTTCCCAAAGACTGGGGAGGGCAGAGCAGGGCTGTGCTGGGCAGGTGAGGCAGTGTGGGTAAGGCAGTGTGGGTGGGGCTGTGAGGGGTCCTGCAATGGTGCAGAGCTGTGCAACGTGAGCCCAGGCAGTGCCTCAGAGGAGAGCTGGGGTGATGGGTCATGGGGAGGAGGAGGGTGGAGGGACACAGGACAGGCACTAGGCTCCTTGGCTGCCCACTCAGCAGCTTTGATAGGCCTCTTTGTAGGCTTTTTAGGCCTTTTATAGGCTTTTATAAAAGCCTAAAAGGCTTTTATAGGCCTTTTGTTGCCCTCTACCCCTAGCTACCTCCTGCTTCTTTCAAGTTTTGAACTCGGTTTCTCTGACTCAGCCCTGCCCCCCTCTCTACTGTATCCCTGGGAGCCTGAAGCCCTCTTTGGCCTCAGGCAGGATCCCCCATAATGGTGCTACCCACTCTCCTGGAGTAGTTACTGACTTAACAAATAAAAATAAGCAACTCTGAAGTTTATAAATTGCACACTGAGAACACCACAGGCTAAGAAGGGCTGCACAGTCCATGGCTCTTGGATCATGCATAGCAGCCATCTGTGCCGCCTGGTCTCTCCTGGCTCCCACCCCAGCCTGGGGCTCTGGCAAAGCCCTGGGACCTTCCTGAAGGCTGTCACCTCACACCTCACTTTCCAGTCCAGCCCACCAGTGCCTGTAGCAAGCTAATCTACTGGTCAGAGCATCTTCCCCCTGGTGGTCAGTGAATGTCAGTGACTGATCAAACAGTCAACTCCCAGTCAAACTCCTTGTCAAGGGGATAATTTGCATATTAGGCTTTTATTATATAGGACAAGGGGATAATTTGCATATTAGGCTTTTATTATATAGGATTTACCTCATGAATTTTCTACCAATCACCAGGGCACTGGCCTGCATTCATTGAAGGATTAAGCACTCTCCTATATGTTTTCCCATATAGATTCTACTCATCATCCTGGATGATTTCCACATTCATGTAGATAACACAGTCAGCACCCTTTCTTAACTTCTCCTGCCTTGATTTTCATCTTCCCTTCTCTTAGTCACCCAGTGCTTGGCTAGCACTGGTATTCAACTAGGACACACCAGCTATTAAAACAGTAAAAAAGGTATATTGGATGCTAAGCACTTTCTGCCAATATGCTCCCTCCCACTCCGCATGCCCCTCTGCTCCCAGGGATCTCTCCAGAATTCTGCACAGTGCAGCAGTCTAAGGGCAGATCTCAGGTCTGTGTAGAAAACCACCAAGGCCCTGCTCCAGCTTTAGGGGCAGCAGTACCTGAAATGTTTTGAATGTGAGCCCTGTCCATGGCTGTACACACAATTTTATCAACATCTGAGACGACGTCCCCTCCAAAATTATATGCCCCTCGTTTACATAGTAACCCTTCAATTCTGTCTGTCCACTTTTCATATTCCTTTGCCCCTCTTTGCTTCTTCTTCTACCCCACTGAGCCACTCTCCTCCTTTCAACACTCAGTTTTCTCTCAGACTATCAGCTCCTCTACCTTTACTTTCTTCTCTATTAAATCTTGGTCCATTGCTTCAACCTCGTTCTCTCCAACACTATCTCCTTTTATCACCTTGTCCTTCTACCACATCTGCTCTGTAAAATTTAAATTAAATTATATCCACAATCCATCTTCTTTTATCTTACAACCACCCAATCTTTGGAGAGAACTGGAGAAAACCAAATACACTCACAAATTATGTGCCTCAGTACTGCCTGGCGGCTTTCACAGTCCTGGTCAGCTCCCTTGGTGCTGCTACTTAGTCCAAATTCTTAGCGTTCTCCTTTAACGCCTAATCCATCTCTCAGGATAGCCCTTTTACTAGTACTTCTGCAAGAGATTTTACTCCAATTATATTTATTTTTTAAATATATTTCTATTAATTTCAGAGAGGGATAGAGAGGAATAGAAACATCAATGATGAGAGAGCTGCCTCCTGCACACCTCCTGCTAGGATCAAGCCACAACCTGGGCATGTGCCCTACCTGGGAATCGAACTGTGACTTCCTGGGTTCATAGGTCAGTGCTCAACTACTAAGCCATGCTGTCCAGGCTTATTCCAATTTTAGAGAGAAACTCTATATTCTCTGGCAGGAATACACTCATCTTTCTATTTTGTTACCTTGGGCCTCTGGAATTTTGACCACTTGTGCACTAGACAGCACCTTCTCGTAATTTTTTTTTTAATTTCATCCTTTTTCATCGCCTCTCTGACTTTCTTCCATCATTGATTCTGACTTTCTTCCTCTGCACTGGATCTTTCTCTAAGCTTGAAAATGTGCACCTGCTTCTCTCATACTGAAAAAGAAAACCCAATTATTTTTCCACCTAATGACTCTTCTTATTACCACTATTTCTATTAATTTACTTTATTTGAATTGAAACCATTATAATTAAGGTCATCAATGTTTTCCCCACTTGCCAAATACAATGGACATTTTTTGACTTTCATTTCATCTAACCTCTCTGAAGCATGTGACACTACCGACAATTTCCTCTATCTTGAGCTGCTCTACAACCTTGACCTACAAGATATTTGGCTTTTCTTTATATCTGAGGATGAAGAGCACTTCTCGGTTTCATCTAGTTCATCAACTAAAGTGTGTGTATTGCCCTGGATTTCATCAGTTTTTGTTTCTTCAAATGTTTCTCTGTCTGGATTATCTTTTTTGTAATGAAATTTTAATAATCACTTATATGATATTTTCATCTGTCTATGGAATAGCTCGAGGTAGCTAATGTTGATGACACTAAAGTTAATAATAATTATTCATTGTATCAGCATTTATTAACTTCCTTTCAGGCACTGTGCTAAGATATTTTCTTGTATTAACTGACTTACTCATAAAATTTTTGAATGTTTTCCCATTTTTATATCTGAGAGGCGAAGCATGTTACCTATGTCATACAGGGATTAAGTGGCAGAGTTAGGATTTAAGGTCAGTTTATCTAACCCCAAAGCCCATAATTTTAACCACTTTATTAAACCTGATATATCTAAACTGCAACTCACTTTCCCCAAGTTATTCATTGTCCTAGATAATGCTTCAACAAACAATCATTTAGAGTAGAACTCAAAACAGGAAACTTGAAGTCAAGCTACATTGCTCACTGTTCCATTCAGTAAGCCACTAGGTCCTAATGAATTCTTGTACCTCTTCCCTACATCCTCATCTAATGGTGCTTAGTTCAGTGGTCTCATTATTTCCTTCCTACCTTATTGGAAAAGCTTCCCAGTTGGATGATGTACCTCCTTCCATTCTTGGTGTCCTCCAATACATTCTCTGGGAAGTACTTATCTTCATATGCCATATATCTTATTATATCATGCCTGGGATACATCCCTAAGGGCTCCCCAAAGCCTGCAGCAAGTGCTCCTCAATGAGAGTTTTGCATATCAGTTTCCCTCAGAAACACCTGGAGAGCTTGTTAGGCAATAGATTCTCTGGAACCATATCAGGATTTCTGAATTAGAATCAATGATGGTAGGACCTAGACTCTATATTTTTAATAAGCTCCCTATGTGATTCTTTTTCACACTAACATTTGAGAGCATCTGGCCTCCAGATCAGGTGCAAACACTCAGAATTTCTGATAAATACCATCTGACTGGGGCTTGTCTCCTTTGTTCCCTCAAGTCTTGCCACTCTTCCGCCTTCTCTCCGCACTCCAAGTACAGGAAACGGCTTACAGTTTCCCCTAATGCAGAGCTTTCTTAAGTGTTAGTGACTTTCTGTATGCTGTGTATTCTACCCAAAGGCCCCTTCCCCGTGTGTCTGGGAGGTCATTACATGCGCGCTCATGGGAATGTGTGCTTTGCACACCTTGAGTCCTGGTTAGACTGAAAGTTTCTCCCAGGAAAGTGTCACAGAAATGATGCATCCTGAAATCTCCATTTAAAGAAAAAAATACCACTTCAAGTTCAGGCTGTGTGAAAAATCAAATCACAGCTGAGGAAAACAGAATTAATGTGAACTTTGTATGTACTCTGCATGTAGGTACTTGAATCTTTTAGCAACTTCTCTATGGTTCATGAGTGATTATTTGGTTGGCAATTCATAAAAACTTTTTTGGAGAAGAATTTCATGTTTGTTGGCATCTTTCCCAATGAGCACACCAATGGAAATGAAAAAAAAATCTATTTTGGTCACTTACCAAAAGCTGTAATCAGAGAAATGTTAGAAGGAGTAATTTAATTGACATCTCTATATGGTCTGTTTACATTAATGTCCCACAGTCATGAATAAAGGGAGGAATATAGGTAAACATGTTGATTGTTAAATGTTGAGCTAAGCATTATTTTTCACAGTTTGACCTATAAATAAGTAATCTCTTTACAGAAGAGAAGACTGAGCTCAGAGATGAGGGGACTTGGCAGAAGCACCTAGTTAAGAGGAGACATCTGGAACTGGTATGCAGGTATCTCTATATTCCTTCTCCTATAGCTGTTTTATTATTTTGGAGTACAAGGATATGGAGATTTTGTCTTAATAAGTAACACTTGGTTCAGATTTTTTTTTCTGTGAAGAGTGGAAATAATCTTCAACAGGCACAGAGAAGAGTAACATTGTCCATTGCTTAGAGAGGAGGCCTTTAATGCTAATACCTACTTATCAGATTGGTTACCTGAGCAGTAGTGACATGGGGAAAGCAGAATAGGGGAGGTCAAAGCAAGGATTTCCCTGCACCCGTCCTTTGCCCCTCCTTCCCAGCAACCTCTCCCTTCCATGCCCCATCTCCAGGAAACTAGGACAGCTGGTTATCCATCTAATTTTCCTAACAGTTGCATGCTGACTCTGTCACCAAGCTGTGCATTTGTTAGAACATTTGATTTTCTTTCTTTAGAAATCTCATGAGGAAGAGAGGGCAAAAGTATTGTGCATTGTTTCTCTTAAGGTTCACCATGCTCGTGTGTGTGTGTGTGTGTGTGTGTGTGTGTGTGTGTGTGTGTCCCTAAGTCAGGGGAAACTATTAGGAGAGATCCAGATCTCTCTAATGAGCCCAGAGGTAATTCAAAATTTATGTGTCTTCACCTGCAACTGGGTGAAGCCTGGTGCACAAACAGGAAGGGGGGAGGTGGGAAGGGCTGGTTATTTATGACTTTGCAGAAGCAGGTACCCTGGCTGCTACTGGACATCCTGACCCACTTGTTCATTTTTTAGGAAGAAGTGGATACTTTCCACGGGAGAAACGCAAGCATCAGATTTGTTCCTTGGAGCATTAATAAAAGGGCTCAGTTAGCTTCATCTCATTATTTTACTATGAGTATTGACTTTGGCCTAGAGTCATGTATAGATAAAATGGTGCAAGGGCCTGTCCTAAGTGATTACTCAGAATTACAAATCATTTCACGTGTAACTGAATACTGCAGTCTAGCTGGCACCCTGCCCCTTGCTGCTCCCCCTTTCTCTAATAGGAGCGCAAATCCAGCTTTGTCTGAAGAGGCAATTAATCTTATTCACTGAAAGCTGAATTTTAATTCACCAGCATGTGGAGGGCATATTTGCCTATCACACAGAATTAATTTAACAGAGAATTTAGAAAAGAAAATACTGGAGGTATCGGTATTCTTGGGCAGGCAAAATATCTTGTAGGTACATTCCTTTATTAGCTCTCTACATTCTACAGATAAGCTTCTGTTTGCAATAATAGCTCTATTAGGGTAAACTGGGTTTATTTTGTGTTTGAAAGTGGCTGATTACAGTTCATTTTCTGTAAAGAAATCCACAAGACGTGTTTTTGGCGGAGAAAGTGAGCGTAAGTTAAGAAAGATAAGTTGTCATTTACTAGAGATTCTAAAAGGCTGTTATTTTTAAGGGCACAGTTTAGAGATGATCAGAAAAATAAAGGGACACATAAAAATTCCAGACAGCCCACATACATCCCAATCGGATCGTACAGAAGGTAAGTGTAAAGGTACAAAGTAGATGGCCTCCCACAGCCACACTGGGGACACTCATGTGAAGGCTGTCAGGAGAAAACCAGGTTTCCCTCATGCTTCTGCTGGGCTCTATTTGTAACCATTTTCCCTTGAGCACGACCCTGGTGTTTTGTCCGAGGTTGGTTTCACATGTAGGCAAAGAGTTAAAACAAAACAAAACAAAACAACCTTCTGAAGCAGTTTCTTAATTTAAGAGACTTGGACAAGAACACTATTTAATGCATGTCCATGCTTAGTGAGATATCAAGTTCCCATAAGGTCAGAAAACACATGGAATCTGTTCTGTACTTCCATTTAACCTGGCACTCATCAAAGGCCAGCTTATGGTACGGGCAGGTATCAAAACGTGTCACTGCTGCCTCCTCAGTGAAAGAAGGAATTTAATAAAAAGGGTGCAGATGACCTTGTATGCCAAATAATAATTAGTAGAGCATAAATCTTAAGGTTTACTCACAGGTAGTGGCAAAGATGCTATTTGGCTTTTCCGTGGCTCCTTCTCCATCTAAGAGTGGCTCATCCCCTTGGACTTAACCCTCAAACATGATTGCTTTCACTGCCTCTTCTAGGAATGCACTGCTGAATACTTAATAATGAGAGGACTCAGGGAGCCGTGAGATGCTTCTCAAATTTATCTAACATTCTGAAAGTTGCTCTGCTTTTTGATTTGCCTTGTTTTTCCTATTGGTGGGTGTGGAGTGGGAGTGAGCCAAGTGCAGAGAACCTACCAGACTTTGCCTAATTGTCACCAAATGTCTCAGTGGAACTGTTGAAGCATAGGGCTGTAAAGTCGTGAAGGTTGTTGCTTTGTCAAACCATTTGTAGTGCTAAACCTGGTGATTATTCTTAAAGGAAACTATTTAAATGTTAAGGTTTTCGCATTGCTACCAGAAAATATTGCTGCATGTGCCATAGAGAGAGATGTTAGAATCCCTGTATAAACTTTGTGTTGTCTATATAATGTTTAGAATTTAAATTATGCGGAGTTGAAAATTGGATTTATAAAGCCCAGAATCACAAATTTGCAAATAGGCACTTACAAATCTTCCAAAACTTGAATGATGCTTTGAAGCAGTGTTCGTCACCCCTTACTTATTTTTTTTTTTTTTTTGTATTCTCTTCCACTATTTAAAGCACTTAAAGGTATTTGAGAGAAGATTCTTCTTTTGCACTTCTTTAGACAGTTTTGTGGTTATATTTTCAAGGCTGCAACTATTTGACCTGGCAAGACAAAATAAATGAAAAGGCAGTGCTTTCAGTATTTCCTGTTGCTCCTCAAAAATGTATGAAAAACACACAGCCTGTAGGGCAGGTTCCCAGTGATGCTCACTCCTCTCCTCTCAGCTTGGTAGCGTCCTTTCCAGTGTGAAGATGGAGAGACCCTCCACCAGCTCCTCTTTTAGGAGAACTTATTTCTCCTTTCTCCATAAAAAAAAAATTGCTCAGAAATCTTAACACAACCCCAAGTGAGAAGATATATTTCCATACAGAATTATTCCTTCAAGCCTCATCTTCTATCTGAATTTTCGGAGGCAGTTCCAAAGTCTGTCTGTTGATAGTCTGTTTGTTAAGGCAAAATTAATTGAGCTGTTAGTGAATATAAAATAAGTTTACTGCAACCAGGGCTATCTGTGTTCAGGCAGGTTCTGTTATATCCATTTACAGATGAGAAACAGGGGCCCTGAAACAGAGGCCCTATTAGTTTTATGTGTCATATAATTTGCTCAAAGTAGAGGAGGTAAGATTTGAATAAGAATCTTTTGACTCTAGAGTCTATGCTTCAAACTACTTTGCTATCTTGTCTTTTTATAAGACACAAAGAATAATGTTAATGGTATAAGCCATTAAAGGGAGCAAAATGGAAAGCAGAAAGAGAACAAGAGTCATGAGAATAATTTCTTTCTAGATCTTAATATCTCTAGATTCCATCTCTGTTACAGCAGTAAATGAAGATTTCCAGATGATTCCTTCAGCCTATGACTATGCAGTCTGACCACTTTAAGAGCTTCCCATAAGGACTGGCCTTCCACAGTACATGACAACAGATTCCTGCGTCCACAGGTGTGGAACAGACAGTACTTGCTAAATTAATTTTGAGGGATGTTAGGATGTTTTACATTGCAATTCCTCAGAAAACTTCAACATCCCAAACAGTATGGGTTTGTTTTTGTTTTTTTAATGTCATGTAATAAAGTCTGAAGGTGGGATGTCTCAGGTTTGGGTAATCTGGCAGCTCAAGCATATCACCCAGGATCCATACTCTGTCCCTCTCCCCACTCTGCATCTTCAGGACAACAGTTACCCCTATTTTTCCCAATATGGCCACTCAGTTCCAGGCATCATGTCTCCATGCACCAACACCAGAAGCAGAAAGTGCAATGGCCTGTATCTTGTGTGTTTTTGTTAAAGAAAACTTTCCTGGAAGTGCCTTTAGATTATTTTTCCTTATATACCATACTAGAGTCCCGGTGCACAAAAACTTGTGCACTCAGAGGGATCCCTCAGTCCAGCCTGTGCCCTCTGGTAGCTTAGGAGCCCTCGGGGGATGTCCACTTGCCAGGGGAGAGCAGGCCTAAGCTGTAGTCGGACATCCGTAGCACTGCTGAGAGGCTTCCGTCACCACCTTTGTGCTGGCAGCCATCAGCCTGGCTTGTGGCTAAGCAAAGCTCCCCCTGTGGGAGCACACTGACTACCAGGGGGAAGCTCCTGCATTGAGCGTCTGCTCCCTGGTGGTCAGTGTGTGTCATAGGGACCAGTCATTCCCAGTGGTTCTGCTGTTAGAGTCAATTTACATATTACCTTTTTATTATATAGGATATTACCACCTACAACTTGGTCTAATGTCTACCATGAAACTACTGATAAAGGAAATAGAACATGTTTCTCTGATTAATTGAATCACATTACTAATCACTTTTCAGAGTCAAATTGGCTCATGGCCTCACAACAAAATTACAGGGAAATGCGCTCCTTTGGGTGTCCCACAAACCTAGCCAGTGATGCCAAAGGAGAAGAAAGAAAAGCACATGGGAATTAGGAGAAGATTCATCCTCTTCAGTGTTGCCTCAGCATCTCTACTATCCAAGATCAACCTCATGCCACCTGGCAGGGAGGAATGTTCTGGTGTCACAAGAGGCAATGAGGGATGGCTTTGAAGCTGAGAAGCAATCCATTGGCATCTGGCACAGCTGACTTGGCTGTCAAATCACAATTATTTCATAAGAGCCTTCTAAGGTGCTGACAACATGAGCACCAAAAAAGACTCTATGAAAAATAAAGCTTAACATATAAGTAATTAGCTAGAGAATTTACTTTTAAAAATATATTTTATTGATTTTTTTACAGAGAGGAAGGGAGAAGAAGGATAGAGAGTTAGAAACATCAATGAGAGAGAAACATCAATCAGCTGCCTCCTGCACACCCCTCACTGGAGATGTGCCCACAACCAAAGCACATGCCCTTGAACAGAATTGAACCTGGGACCTTTCAATCCACAGGCCAATGCTCCATACACTGAACCAAACCGGTCAGGGCTAGAGAATTTACTTCAGAAGTTATGAGGTGGGGGTTGAGAGCAATAGCTATTTTTAACTTATAAACTATATTAGAAATCCCTATGTTTTATATATGTGTGTGTGAGTGTGTGTGTGTATAGGGGCCCAGTGCACGAAATTGTGCACTGGGGGGGGGGAGAGTGCTGGTGAGCGCACATGGCCTGGCAGGGGTCCCTGCCACAGACCGGGCACACCTGATGAGAAGCACCCGGGCCGGGGGTGGGTGCTTCGCACCAGGCAGCAGTGGATATGGCCAGGGCGAGGGGACTGGGTGCCGCCATCTTGTGGCTATGGGTGTGGCCATCTTTGTCTCAGAGTGATGGTTAATTTGCATATTATTCTTTTATTAGATAGGATATCTAATATAATAAAAGAGTAATATGCAAATTGACCGTTACCGGAGACACCTAAGCCATGCCCACCAGCCAAGCCACACCTCCCAGCCAACCAGAGCAGCTGTATGCAAATTAGCCCAGCCAAGATGGAGGCCGGCAGCTAGGAGCTAGAGCAAACCAAAGGCTTCTGTTGCAACTGCCTGCCTAGGCTGGCTGAGCCTCTGCTCACAGCCATGCCCACCAGCCAATCAGAGCGACTGTATGCAAATTAACCCAGCCAAGATGGAGGCTGGCAGAGCAGCTCTGCACTGGGAGCCTCTGCAGCTGGCACAGCTGTGCCGGGTGTGTCAGCCCAGTTGCGGGGGGGGGGCGGTCCGGCCTGGGGCCTTCTCCGGGGCATCCAGGAGCGCCCATCCCGGGTCCACTACCGGGCTCTGCCCCCCGGGGGCCTCCTCGGGGGTGTGTGGGAGCACCCGTCCAGGGTCCGCTACCTTCATCCGCCCTCCAGGGGCCTCCACAGGGCATGCGGGAGCGTCTGCTGCACAGTGCGGAGAAGCCAGTCTGCTGCCCAGCTTCACCCCGGGTGTGTTTGCTCAGCAGCAGGGCCCCACCGAGGGATCCTGCACCAGCATTTGCCCCTGGCTTGCCACCCAGCTCTGCACCAGGTGTGTCCCCTCAGGGATGGGGGCCCACCAGGCGTGTGCGATCATGGGCCCTCCGGTGGGAAACGTCCAGGCCTGCACTCACCAGCCCTCCCACCCCCCAGTGCATGAACCCTGAA
>PVJC01006474.1:0-34827 GCA_004026665.1 Murina feae
GGCCCGCAGGGGAGGCAGTCAGAAGTGACCAGGCTGGCAGGGAGGGAACAGTTGGGGGCAATCTGGCCAGCAGTGGGGGGCAGTTAAGGGTGACCAGGCCAGCGGCAGGGGGCAGTTGGGGCAATCACGTTGGCATGCAGAGGCAGTGAGGGGCGATCAGGCCAGGAGGGGGGGACAGGGATGATCAGGCAGGCATGCAGGTGAGCAATTAGGAGTGAGCAGGTCCAGGATTGTGAGAGAAATATCTGAATGCCAGTTTAGGCCCAATTCCCAGGGTAGGGCCTAAATTGGCATTCAAACATCCCCCAAGAGGTCCCAGATTGGAGCAGGTGCAAGCTGGGCTGAGGGGACGCCCCCCTTCCCATGCACAAATTTCATGCACCAGGCCTCCAGTTCTATATAATAATTGGGTAATATGCAAATAGACCGAGCGGCAGAACAACTGAACAACCAATCAAAGCATAATATGTTAACGACTAGAGGCCCGGTGCATGAAAATTCATGCACTAGAGGGGTGGGTCCCACAGCTCGGCCTGCCCCCTCACAGTCTGGGAGCCCTCAGGGGAAGGTGACAACCCCATCACACCTCTGCTGCTGCCACTGCCAGCAGCACAAGCCTCGGATGGCCCTGGACCTGGACGGCTGGGCAGCCAACATCAAAGGCTTGCCTATGCCTTAGGCCAGCCCATCTGGACCGCAAGCCTGCCACCTCCCCTTCCCCCTACCCCCCAGCAGCAGGGCTAAAAGGAGTCGGGGACTCCTGCGGGGCTGAGGGGACTGGGCACCGCCTTCTTGTGGCTATGGGTGCCAACATCTTTGTGATGGTGTGACAGTCAATTTGCATGCTCCCTCTTTATTAGATAGGATATGCTAAGGATCCTCAACCACTTGCTATGATACGCACTGAACACCAGAGACAGACACTCGACTGGTCAATCTGGCACTATGACATGCACTGACCACCAGGGAGCAGATGCTCTGACAGGTAGATTAGCTTGCTGCTGGGGTCCAGCCGATCAGGACTGAGCAAGATATCCAGACACCCTTTGGATATCTTATGCTCCCTCCCAGGCCCAATCTTGCACCAGTAGGGTCCCTCAGCCTGGCCTGCGCCCTCTCGCAATCAGGGACCCCTCAGGCGGTGCCAGAGAGCTGGTTTCAGCCCGATCCTCCAGGCCACTTCCCTTGGGGCGGTGCCAGACGCAGAGCTCATGGCTGGCAAGTGCTGCTGTGGCAGCACGAACCTCTCCCAATCAGGACTGATTGGGCGCGAGCCCGTGACAAGCACAGTGGGGCCGGGATGAGCGAGAGCAGCAGGTAAGAACTGCAGGTGGCATTGGACTGCAGGTTTCAGCCGAATCCCTGCAGGCCACCAAGAGAGACCCCATCCATGCACAAATTCGTGCATTGGACCTCTAGTTCATCTATGTATATAAAAGCCTAAGCAACCATTGCAACCAAACAGACAACCAAATAGGCTGCATGGGGCGACTAGACCAGCAGGGGGGTTAGTGAGGGGCAACCAAACAACCGAATAGCAGGCTGCATGGGGCTATCAGGCCGGCAGGGTGGTCAGTGAGGGGCGACTAAATGACTGAGCATCAGGCTGCGTGGGGTGACCAGGCCTGTTGGGCAAGGAAGGGACAGTGAGGGGCGACCAAGCCAGCAGAGGGGGGAGGTGAGGGGTGACCAGGGCAGCATGGGGGCAGTTAGGGGCGACCAGGCCGGTGGGAGCAGGCAATTGGGGCCAACTAGACTGGTGGGGGGAGAGCAGTTTGGGACGACCAGGCTGGTGGGAGGCAGTTGGGGTGACCAGGCCACCGGTGGGGGGCAGTTGGGGGGTGACCAGGCTGGTGGTGGCAGGGCAGTTGGGGGCGACTAGGCTGGCAGAGGGGGCAGTTGAGGGTGATCAGGCCAGCAGAGTAGGCAGTTAGGGGTGATCAAGCAGGCAGGCAGGTGAGCAGTAAGGAGCCAGTGGTCCCAGATTGTGAGAGAGATGTCCGACTGCCACTTTAGGCTCAAGGGGTCCTGGATTGAAGAGGGTGCAGGCTGGCCTGAGGGAACCCCCCCTCCATGCACAAATTTCATACACCAGGCCTCTAGTCTACTCTAATAAGAGTAATATTGAAATTGACCGTTTCTACAGAACAAATACGCCACTCCCACCAGCCAATCTGAGTGGCTGTATGCAAATTAACTCAGCCAAGATGGAGGCTGGCAGTACAACCACAGAGGCAGGTGCAGTGCAGGCAGCAGGGTGAGCGGAGCGTGCGGGGCAGGTGACGGGCCAGGGTGTGTGAGGTGGGCAGGGTGGTATGGGCGGGTGGCGGGCTGCAGGTTGGGCGGGTACAGACCGGGAAAAGGAATCCCCCTGAGTGCACAATATATTGTGCTCCGGGCTCCTAGTCTAAACTAATAAAAGCGTAATATTGAAATTAACCGTCTCTTTGGAACGGGTAAGCCACGCCCACCAGCCAATCAGAGCGACTGTATGCAAATTAGCCCAGCCAACATGGAGGCCACCACTCACAGACCTGAGTAAATGGCAGCTTCCATTGCAGCAGGAGTGAAACTGAAACTGTTTGCGGCCCTTAGCAGGCGGCTGGGCTTATCCTGGCTCCAGCCAAAACATCTGCAATAAAGTATCAATCATCAGACAGCAGGCCTGGCCTGACTACTAAGAGTAACATTGTCTCATTATAGAAGCCGAGAAGTGAAGCAGAAACAAGGCTTCGTTACTAGGCCTCAGCTTAAAGGAACAGTGCATCAATTATAGAAGACTAGGGACCTGGTGCACAAAAATTTGTGCACTCGGGGGGTGGGGGTCCCTCAGCCTGGCCTCTGCCCTCTTGCAGTCTGGGACACCTTAGGGGGGATGTCCACCTGCTGGCATGCCTGGCCAGCCTGGGTGAGGGGCTGAGAGCCATTTTCAGGCTGCCCACAGCCCCTTCAGGGTTCGTGCACTGGGGGGTGGGAAGGCTGGTGAGTGCAGGCCTGGACGTTTCCCACCGGAGGGCCCACGATTGCACACGCCTGGTGGGCCCACATCACTGAGGGGACAAACCTGGCGCAGAGTTGGGTGGCAAGCCAGGGGCATATGCTGGTGCAGAATCCCTTGGTGGGGCCCTGCTGCTGAGCAAACACACCCGGGGTGGAGCCGGCAGTGAACTGGCTTCGGATTCTCCGCACTGTGCAGCAGATGCTCCTGCAAGCCCTGTGGAGGCCCCTGGGGGGCAGATGAAGGTAGCAGACCCTGGACGGGTGTTCCTGGACACCCCGCGGAGGCCCCCAGGGCAGAGCCAGGCAGCGGACCCAGGACAGGCATTCCTGGATGTCCTGCAGAGGCCCCCAAGGGGCAAAGCCAGGACGGCTGCTCCTGCACACCCTGCAGAGGCCCTGTGCTCCTGCATGCCCTGGGGAGGCCCCCAGGGGTGGAGCCAGGCAGTGGACCTGGGACAGATGCTCCTGGACGCCCCAAGGAGGCCCCAGGCCAGACCCCCCCTCCCACTGAGCTGACACACCTGGCATAGCTATGCTGGCCAGCTGTGGAGGCTACCAGTGCAGAGCCGCCCTGCCAGCCTCCATTTTGGCTGGGTTAATTTGCATACAGCCGCTCTGATTGGCTAGTGGGCGTGGTTGTGAGCAGAGGCTCAGCCAGCCTAGGCAGGCAGTTGCAACAGAAGCCTTTGGTTTGCTCTAGCTCCATGGCTGTTGGCCTCCATCTTGGCTGGGTTAATTTGCATACAGCCACTCTGATTGGCTGGTGGTAACGGTCAATTTGCATGTTTCTCTTTTATTATATTAGATAAACAAGCCCCAGAAATCTGCTTCCAGCCAGCCTTGCTGGGACACTGGGTCAATGGGAACTGGGGGCAGCCTGAAAGCACCAATCAGCTCGTCACCCACGCTGGCCAAACCCCAATGGGGTGAGGGACACCACTGGGGGGCTTGGCCAGCTTGCAGACAGCCATCAGCCCCTCACCCAGGCTGGCCAGGTACTCCAGTAGGGACCCAAAACCGGAAGGGGCTGTGGGCAGCCTGAAAATGCCCTCAGCTCCTCATCCAGGCTAGCCAGGTACCCCAGTAGGGACCCAAAACCTGAAGGGATTGTGGGCAGCCTGAAAACGCCCCTCAGCTCCTCATCCAGGCTGGCCAGGTACCCCATTAGAGACCCAAAACTTGAAGGGACTGTGGGCAGCCTGAAAATGCCCCTCAGCTCCTCGCCCAGGCTGGCCACACCCCAATGAGGTGAGGGACCCCACTGGGGGGCTTGGCCAGCCTGCAAACAGCCATCAGCCCCTCACCCAGGCTGGCCAGGTACCCCAGTAGGGACCCAAAACCTAAAGGGACTGTGGGCAGCCTGTAAACAGCCATCAACCCCTCACCCATGCTGGCCAGGTACCCCAGTAGGGACCCAAAACCTAAAGGGACTGTGGGCAGCCTGAAAGCCTGAAAATGCTTCTCAGCCCCTCACCCAGGCTGACCACACCCCAATGGGGTGAGGGTCCACACTGGGGGGCTTGGCCAGCCTGCAAACACCATCAGCCCCTCACCCAGGCTGGCCAGTCACGCCAGCAGGTGGACATCCCCAGAGGGGTCTCAGATTGTGAGAGGGCACAGGCCGGGCTGAGGGACCTCCCGAGTGCACAAATTTTTGTGCACTGGTCCCCTAGTATATATATAAAAGCCTAAGCACCTGAACAACTGGTCATGACGCACACTCACCACCAAGGGGCAGACGCTCAACACAGGAGCTGCCCCCTGGTGGTCAGTGGGTTCCCACGGCCAACCTCTCACAGTCCCTCCCCACAGCTGGCCAACTTCCTGTGGTCCCTTCCCCTGGATGGATGGCCCGATGACCCCAATGGGAGCCACGGGCCAACCGCCCACAGCCCAATCACTAGTGAAGCTGAAGGACCCAACCCATGCACGAATGCATGCACTGGACCTCTAGTCATATTGTAAAAAGTCTTTAGTACTTTCATCTATAACGTCCTTCATAAATTCACCGAACAAGCCCTAACCGGTTTGGCTCAGTGGATAGAGCGTCAGTCTGCGGACTCAAGGGTCCCAGGTTCAATTCCGGTCAAGGGCATGTACCTTGGTTGCGGGCACATCCCCAGTGGGGGATGTACAGGAGGCAGCTGATCAATGTTTCTCTCTCATCGATGTTTCTAACTCTCTATCCCTCACCCTTCCTCTCTGTAAAAAAATCAATAAAATATATTTTTTTAAAATTCACCAAACAAAACAGCTCAGTTTAGGAGACAAATTATTTGTCAGTACAAGGCCAAAACAATACTGCCAATACAACTGACACTGTTATATTTAACTCACTTCTTAATTAACAAGACGGGAGCAACGGGAAGGCCAGATAATAAAGGCATGCCATTTGTACAGCTTTGCCAGAAAGCTGCAGTTTAACTCTCCAGATCTGTTACCCACAGATCCTGGGGGAAGGGACTGGACAATAGATGCATGCCCAGTAAAGTGTGGGTGACCTAGAGAATGGTGCTCACCTGTCAGTCAAACCTGAAAACAGGGCACTGGCCAGAATAGGTGTGGCCACTGCAAGCTCAGCAAGATTTTACATTTAAACTTCAAAACAAAGAGAATTCTCACTCTTGGCCCTCTTGCGCATCTGCCTCTCTGTTGCAAGGGTGCACACCCTAGCACTTGCCCACATAGCCCACAGCCATATGGATCCTATACAAAAGGGACTGATGAACTAAAACAAGCCTGCTGTTCTGGTGGACTCAACTCCACCATGGAATGGAAACTTTATACACAATGGTTTTGTTTCTAGCTCTGCTGAACCCCCAGCTGCACATTTTCCAGGACTAATTTAAGGGAAATGGGAATTTGGAAACTGACTAATGTAACTTCACATGAATAAATATCATTCATTCTCCAGTGTGAGTCTTAGAAAATTCCTTTCCTCAATATATCTCAAGAACCCAACCTCTAGCTCCCACTGGGGGAAAAGCAAACCCCACTCCCACTAGCATTGGAGAAGTTCTAATACCACTGTTATAATCTGCTTATTATTTAAAAAGGAGTGAAAGGAAGACTAAGTAATAGAGGCATGCCATTTGTACAGCTTTTGCTAGGAAGCTGTAGTTTAGCACTCTCCAAGTTTGTTCCCTGTTCATCATTAGGGGAAGGGACTGGACAAAGGCGGTTTGGATGCATTCCTAGAAGGGTTTGAATAACGTGAGAAGGTGCCTGTCTATCACTTACATGGACGCAAATCAGTGGCAAGTATAGCCACTGCAAGAGCACAAAGCCTGAATATTTAAATTTCTGAACACAAGAGCACACTCTCTTGGCCTTTGGTCCCCTCTTTTAACTCCTTTTGCAGAGTTGTGCTACCCTATACCCACACAATGGATTAATGGACTAAATCTAGATTGAATGTATTGAACCCAGCTATAACAAAGAACAAAAGCTTCAGACACTGGCCTTGCTGTTGTCTTTGCTCAACCCACAGTTGCCCCTCTTTCAGGACTGATTTAAGGGACTTGAGACTTTGGAACCCGAGGAATGTAACTCCACACAAACCAGGTCTCTTAAGACATCACATTCTCCCATACAAATCTTAAAAAATTCATTTTCTAAAAATACTGTAAGAATCTCACTCCCAAGAGTGATGAAAAAGTTTGATTCCCCAGTGACAGTTCTAACCATGCAAATCTTCTATATAATAATCCTATGTAATAATACACAAACATGCAAATTAGCCCTCACTCTGCTACGCTAAGCCACGCCCACTGGCCACGCCCACCAGCCAATCCAGAGTGATATGCACATTAAGCCAAAAAAGATGGCAGAGGCCAGAGCCGGGATACTTGCCTTGCAGCCACAGCTACCATGCAAGCATTCCAGCTCTGGCCACTCCAGGCCTGTTGGAGACTCAGAAGGCAGGGGAGACAGAGAAGACCGGCTCCAGTGCCCGAGGCTAGCTTCTGCCAAGAATTGAAGAAGCCGCCTGCGTGTGATCACAGGTGTGGGGGAGAAGCCACCGAAAAGCTGCCTGTCAGTGATTGCAGGCCGCTCGCGGAGAAGCCGCCAGTTGGTGACCGCAGGCGCGGGGGAGAAGCCGCCTATCTGTGATCAGGGACAGGCGGCTTCTCCCCCACACCTGTGCTCAGAGACAGGCTCAAGCCTAAGCCAGAAGGTGGACATACCCCTGAGGGATCCCAGACTGCCAGAGTACACAGGCCGGGCTGAGGGGACCCCCCCACCCCAGTGCACAAACTTTTGTGCACTGGGCCTCTAGTCTACTCTAATAAAAGAGTAATATTGAAATTAACCATCTCTCTGGGATGCCTAAGCCACACCCACCAGCCAAGCCACGCTCACCAGCCAATCAGAGCGGCTGTATGCAAATTAACTCAGCCAAAATGGAAGCCGGCAGCCACAGAGGTGGGTGCAGTGCAGGTGGTGGGGCAGGTGGGCAGGGCTGGTGGCGGGGCAGGTGGCGGGCTGTGGGGTGGGCAGGGCAGGCGGGGCGGGCTTGGCCAGCCTGCAAACTGCCATCAGCACCTCACCCAGGCTGGCCAGGCATGCCAGCAGGTGGACATCCCCCGAGGGGTCTCAGACTGTGAGAGGGTACAGGCCAGGCTGAGGGACCCCACCCCCGAGTGCACAATATATTGTGCACCGGGCTCCTAGTCTATATAATTAAAGAAGGAATATGCTAATTTTTCCATTATGTTGTCCGAGTCACAACCAGTCTGGGGGCAGAGACTTACGCCCCCAGAGCTAAAGTCACGCTGCTTGCATGTGTCCCCATTCAGCAATGGTATAATGCTGCGGGGGAGGAAGGGGTTGGGCTAGACAGGGGAACCTAAGACCGTGCACTCCCACCCCAGTGCCGGGCCAGGAGACCTAAGGGCCAGGGGATCTCAGGCCACACCCTCCCATCCTGGCTTCAGGACAAAAGAACTCAGACTGCACCCCCCACCCCAGCACTGGGCCGAGGGACCTCAGGCCGCATCCCCTACCAGAGGGTCTTGACATGGGACCTCAGGTAGGGTTTGACAGGGGACCCCCACCCAGGCTCCAGTCCAGGAAACCTCAGGCTGTGCTCTCCGCCCAGTGGGACTTGACGGGGGACCTCAGGCTGCACTCCTCGCCTGGCAGGGCTTGACAGGGACCTCAGGCCATGGCCCCCACCTGGCAGGGCCTCACCCCCCGCCCCAATGCCCGGCTGGAAGAACCTGACGCTGTGCCCCCCACTCAGAGGGGCTTGACGGGGGTGGGGCCAGCCAGGTCTAGGTCTCACCCAATGGGGGATGGGACTGGCCGGGTCTGGGTCTCCTGTGTTTTCGAAGCCCGTGAGGGTGGTGGGCGGGGACTTGACTCTACATTCTGCAGCATACTCCAGATTCTGACAAGAGGAAGATTTTATATTCATTTTACTCGTGTTTTGTTTTTTTTTTTAATCTGACACTTCTATTATAGAGAAAGGGCAAATAGCAATATTAAAATATTTCTTCTCATTAATTCTCTTTTAATGTGCACAAATTTTGTGCACTGGGCCACTAGTTATCTGCTAATACTACCACTTTAAACACTGAAGTGGCAAAGAAATGAACACTCACAAAAGCATTCTAAATATCTTTTCATATAGTCTATTTTGCTATAGCCTTAGTGAACCATTTTAAAAATATAGCTTGTTAAGTAGCACAACAAAGCTGCACTATCATCTTCCAAACATAGGCTTGGAGACCAGAGAGCCTGTTCCTCTGGAATTGCTCTCCAAAGGAGTTAATAGCCCTTAAGTTATCTGCCAAGCCACATTCTACAACACTACTTATATGCCAGGGCATCTTCACCACACTGACTTCTCCAGGCTGAATAATTACAGTTCTAATTAATTAAAGACTAAACATTGCTCCCCCAATTATATGGAACCATGTTGGCAAACTATGGAAAACACAAACCTCCTAGATTTAGGAGTTTTCTCGGAACTCCTTGCTAAATTGTCAAATATTAATATAGCCTAATATCCTTCATATCAAATGACATGCCAAGATATGTTCTCTTTCCTAATTATATAGGTACTAGAGGCCCAATGCATAAAATTCGTGCATAGGTAGGGTCCCTAGGCCTGGCCGGTGATCAGGGCCAATCTGTGGGGTGACTGGCAGAGTGATCGGGGCGGGGGGGGGGGGCCTCCTGCTGGCACCTGCCTTAGCCAGCCTGGCGCTGCCCACTCGCTGGCCTCACCCCGCACCACCACCAGTTGCCTCCTTCTGCAGGGTGACTGGCGGAGCAATTAGGGTCCTCCCATTGGCACCCACCGTGGCTGGTCTGAGGCCTGCGGGCTGGGAGCATTTCCTGGGTTGAGCGCCTGCCCCCTGGTAGTCAAGTCAGTGCACGCCACTGGTCATTCTGCCGTTCGGTCAATTTGTATATTTTATTACATAAGATAACTTGTGTAAAACAAAACTGAGATCCAAGACATAATTAGGATGAATCTAATAAGAATTCAGAATAAATAGAGAATGCTGGTTTCTGGTTCTTTCTCTGTCCTGAAAATGAGTCAGCCACCCTGGGCAAGTCACACTCTTTCCCAATCCCAAATGCAGAGTTGTCCATATCAGGATGAAAAGAGATGGCCCAGTCCTGGCTAGTGTTGCTTGTGGTTAGGGCATCTGGGAAAAGTCTCAGATTTGACTCCCTGTCAAGGGCATTGTAACTGGGCTGGTGAATTATTAAGTGTTTGTTGGTTTCTCCCATGTACACAAGAGATATACATGTTATTAGACTTTAATGTTTATATAGTTAATCTTAATTAGTCCAAAAAGAAGGTTGAAGAGTAGAGAATAATTTTTCCTTCCCAACAGTACCACTGCCGAAAGGTTTTAGAACTCCATCTTCAATTAGCCTTTCAAGTCCAATTTTTGAACCACACTAAAAAGAAACAAAAAACAAGTTTCTTTACATAAGAAAAACTAATATCAATATTCTGATGAGGAAGAAAAAAAGATTTCAAGGTTTTCTATTCCAGTATTTACAAGCAACCTTCCTGGCAAGGCAAGAGATGCCCTATAAGACGACACCCGGTGTATAAGACGACCCCTGACTTTTGAGAAGATTTTCCTGGGTTAAAAAGTTGTCTTATACATCAGAAAATACAGTATTTTTCTTGTTCTCTGAAAGTGAAGTATTTCCTGTTGTGCACACCAAACAAGTCAGCCCAAGACTAATGATGTGGCAATGGGCTGCTACAATAGTCACTGCTAGTATTAGCAGAGAGAAATGATACACTGGCAACTAAGGGAAATGAATGCAACACAATTTTAGTAATAAGTCATTGGCGAACTTTGTAGTTCGTTATTAATAACTTGTGACCAAGTGTACTAATTTGTGCATATTGAAAGGAAATTAATTAGAAGGTGGCTGGCAGGGCGGGACTAGGTGAGACAGGCCAGACACACCCTGGAGCCAACCTCCCATGGTCCCTTCTCCAGCATCTGCAGAGTGGGGTCCCTCCCGCAGGTGAGGTCCCTCGGCCTGGCCTGTGGGGAATGGACCAAAACCGACTCTCTGAAATCCCCCAGGGGGTCCAGAGTGCAAGAGGGCACTCTGCAAAGTTGCTACTGTACAGGGTGTGGAACACAACGCAAGTGTGCAATAAATCAGATTCGGGGCTGACAGTGCCCCAGCAACAATATAACCTGTGGCGAAAGGTGGAATAGCGCAGCCCCATGAGGAAATGGGCTGCCTCCTTTTTGGTTTCGGATGCATCAGCCAAGAACCACTGCTGGGTAGCCTCAGGCAGAGGCTAAATTAGCACCTCCTTAGAGATCCAAGAGCCAGTGTACCCAGTGGTCAGCATGGGACCATCCAGATTACAACTCCTCAGATCCATAAGGGACTCAGGGGGCAGACTCAGTGAGCACCAAAGCCCCACTGAAGCAAGTCTTGCCCATAAGGATGTCTCCAGCACAGAAGTTCTCCCACTATAGACACAGCTGATTCTCACAGCCAATTGGCCTGGAGGTCAATTCATCCCAGTGATTCCTAAAACAATCAAGGCTTAACTACAAGACTGTGCACAAAGCCCACAAAAGGGTGCACCTGCACCAAGAGTGTCTACCTCAGGTAATTGAGGAGGCTGAGTCACTAGGCCCTATAGGACACCGTGCACAGAAAGCTACTCTATCAACACAGGGAAGCAGCCAAAATGCAAAGACAAAGAGACAGGTCACAAATGGAAGAAATGGAGGAAAGCAAACTACTGGATATAGAGTTCAAAACCAAGGTTATAAGATTTTTCAAGAATTTTCTAGAAACTGCCAATAAATTTAGTGAGACCCTCTCTCCAATCCGGGAACCCTCGGGGGATGTCCAACTCCCTATGGGATAGGGCCTAAACAGGCAGTCGAACATCCCTCTGGCAATCTGGGATGGCTGGCTCCTAAGCGCTCACCTGCCTGCCTGCCTGATCACCCCTAACCACTCTACCTGCCTGCCTGATACCCCTAACTGCTCCCCTGCTTTTCTGACTGCCCTCCCGTGCCAGCCTGGTCACCCCTAGCTGACCTCCCCTGCTGACCTGGTCACCCCTAACTGCCCTCCCCTGCAGACCTGGTCACCCCTAACTGCCCTCCCTTATTGGCCTGGTTGCCCTTAACTGCCCTCCCCTGCCAGCCTGGTCACCCCTAACTACTCTGCCCTGCTGACCTGATCACCCCTAACTGCCTCTGCCTCAGCCCCCACCACTGTGGCTTTTTTTTTACATGCAATAATCACTGACCACCAGATGGATGTACAGAGGACATCTAGTCTAATTAGCATATTACTCTTTTATTAGTATAATGAACTCACAGAAAGAGAAACAAAACAAAAAATCCCATTTACTATTGCACCAAAAAAATTAAAATACCTAGGAATAAACTTAGATAAGGAGGTAAAAGACTTGTACTCAGAAAACTATAGTTGAAAAAAGAGATAGAGGAAGACATAAACAAATGGAAGAATATATTATGTTCATGGATTGATAGAACCAACATCATTAAAATGTCGATACTGCCCTAACCGGTTTGGCTCAGTGGAGAGAGCATCAGCCTGAAGACTGAAAGGTCCCAGGTTCGATTCCAGTCAAGGGCATGTACCTTGGCTGCAGGCACATCCCCAGTAGGAGGTGTGCAGAAGACAGCTGACCATTATTTCTCTGTCATCGATGTTTCTAGCTCTCTATCCCTCTCTCTTCCTCTCTGTAAAAAAAATCAATAAAATATATATATTTTTAAATACAATAAAATAAAATGTTGATACTACTCAAAGCAACCTATAGATTCAATGCACTCCGCATTAAAATACAAATGGATTATTTCGCAGACCTAGAACACTCTAAAAATTCATACGGAATTTTCAAAAAGGACCCCAAATAGCCACAGCAATCATGAGAAAGAAAGAAGTTGGAGGGATCACAATATCAGATATCAAGCTATATTGCAAAGCCACTGTTCTCAGAAATGCCTGGTACTGGCACAAGGGCAGACACATAGACCAATGGAACAGAACAGAGAACCCAGAAATCAACTCAAGCCATTATGTTCAATTAATATTTGACAAAGGAGGCAAGAGCATACAATGGCGTCAACACAGTCACTTCAAATGGTGCTGGGAAAATTGGACAAATACATGCGAAAAAATGAAACTAGACCACCAAGTTACACCATACACAAAAATGAACTCAAAATAGATACAGAACTTATAAACATAAGACAGGAAACCATAAAAAATCTTAGAAGAATCTGTAGGCAGCAAAATTTCAGACATAGGTTGTAGCATTATCTTTACCAATACAGCTCCTAGAGCAATGGAAACTAAGGAGAAAATAAACAAATGAGATTACCTCAAAATAAACACAGCAAAACAACAAGAAAGCCCACTGCATGGAAGAACATATTTGCCAATGTTATCTCCAATAACGATTTAAACTCCAAAATTTATAGGGAACTCATACTACTTAACAAAAGGAAGATAAACAATCCAATCAAAAAATGGGCCAAGGACCTAAATACACACTTTTGAAAGAGGACATACAGAGGCCAAGAGACATATGAAAACATGCTCAAAGTTACTAATACTCCGAGATATAAATCAAAACAATAATAAAGTACCAACCATCTCACACCTATCATAAACAAACTACAAGTGCTTACAAGGATGCAGAGAAAAAGAAATTCTCTTGCACTGCTGGTGGGAATGCAGACTGGTGCAACCACTGTGGAAAACAGTATGGAGTTTCCTCAAAAAAATTAAAAATGGAACTCCCATTTGACCCAGTGATCCCACCTCTAGGCATATATCCCAAGAAATCAGAAACACCAATCAGAAAGAATATATGCACCCCTATGTTCATAACAGCACAATTTACAATAGCTAAGATTTGGAAACAGCCTAAGTGCCCATCAGCCGATTAGTGGATCACAACAGCAGTCACCAACTAGTGGTCAATTAGATCCGAAAGGGTGGCAACCGCTGGATTAGAAAACTATGGTACATCTACACAACGGAATACTATGCTGCTGTAAAAAAAGGAACTCTTACCATTTACAACAGCACAGATGGACCTGGAGAACATTATGCTAAGCAAAATAAGCCATTTGGAGAAAGATAAATACTGCATGATCTCACTCATCTGTGGGATATAATGAATAACATAAAATGATGAAAATAGAGCCAGAGTAAAAAAATGTTAGAATAGAAGTATTCCTATTATTTGCAAATTTTTAGTATTTTCTACAACTTGTGTGATATTATACTACACTAGAGGTCCGGTGCATGAATTCATGCATGGTAGGGTCTCTTGGTCCACCTGGGGATCAAAGCCTATTGGGGGATTGGTGGTGGGGAGGGGCCATGGGAGGTTGGCCGGCCAGGTGGAGGGGCCTTGGGAGGTTGGCCAGCCCTCTTCCTTGAGCCCTATTGGTGGGGGAAGCCGGCCGGCCAGCAGGAGGGGCTGTGAGAGGTTGGCCAGCTGGCACCCTCCCCACCTATCGATGGGGGAACTGGCTGGGAGGTGGGCCAGCTGCGGGAGGTTGGCTGTAGGAGCACACTGACCACCAGGAGGCAGCTTCTGTGTTGAGCGTCTGCCCACGGTGTTCAGTGAGCATAGTAGCAACTGGTAGAACGGTTGGTCCAGTCATTCTGGTCATTCATCAAAACAGTTGCTTAGGCCTTGATATATATATATATATATATACATACATACACACACACACACACACACATACACATACACATACATACATATTTATATAGTTTTGGTAATATTATATTTAAAATCTTTTTTCTTGAAATATTAATGTTTATTGCATATAATATATTTAATATCATTTTTCTTGAAATGTTCATGATTATTGCATGTAAAAAAAACTATTTGAAAAAAATGACAAAATTTCATGAACTTAAACATACATGACCAGAAAATGCACAATGTCCCAAACAAGATGAATCCAAAGAGGCCCACACCAAAAGATATCATAATTACAATGGCTAAGTTTAAAGATATAAAAGCAGCAAGATAAAAGCAGTTAGTTACCTATTAGGGAGTTCTCGTAAGATTTCTTTGCAGAAGAAGGCACTGGCACAAGAAATATTTAAAAGATGAAAAGCAAGGATCTACAACCAAGATTACTATACCTAGCAAAGCTATCATTTAGAATCAAGGGTCAGATAAAGAATTACCCCAACAAGAAAAAGCTAAAGGAGTTCATCACCACTAAACCAGTATTACATGAAATGTTAGAGTCTTTAAAAAAAAAAAAAAGATAAAAAATGTGAATAAAATGGCAATAACATATCTATCAATAACTGAATCTAAAAAATCAAAATAAATGAACAAGCAAAACAGAAACAGATGCATAGCTACAGAGAAAATTTTAATGGTTTCCAGATTGGAGGGCGGTTGGAGAAATGGTGAAGGGTTTAAGAAGTACAAATTGTTTGTTCCAGAATAATCATGAGAATGTAAAGTGCAGCATAGGAAATATAGTCAATAATCTAATTTACTAAAAGAGTAATACACAAATTGACCCTCACTCTGTTACACCTAAGCCACGCCCACCAGCCAAGCCATACCCACCAGCCAATCAGAGTGACTGTATGCAAATTAACTCAGCCTAGATGGTGGCCAGCAGCCACAGAGCTGGAACAAGCACGAGGCTTGCCCCAGAGATGCAGGAAGCTAAGGTTCCTATCTGCCTAGGCCAACTCAAGGCAACAAAGTTTCAATTATAGAAGACTAGTGGCCCAGTGCACGAAATTCATGCACATTAAAAGGGGATTAATTAGAAGAAATATTTTAATATTGCTATTTGCCCTTTATAATAGAAGTGTCAGAGATTAAAGAAAATTAACACATTTTTTGCGGGAAACGAGTAAAATTGGATCGACCAGGGAGACTGTCAATGGACATGAGGAAACATACATTGGAACCTCCAGTTGGAACCGGCAAAAATAAAAATGTTTTACATTTTTATGTAAAATGTCATTGTCGTGTGTGTGCTGCTCATAAACTATGCAGTGAAACATGGTACATGTGCAAGTTTTGTAATGTACCCCTGCACAAAGGAAAGTGTTTCGAACAGTACCACACAGTGGCGGGAAAATGCCCACTTACAAAGTGTTAATAAAATGTATATGAAAATCTTCCTCCTGTCAGAGTTTGGGGTACACCATGGAACCCAGAGTAAAATCTTCAACCACCCACATGCACCTCAGTATCGCTGGAGACCCAAATCTGGATGGCCCCCCTTCACTGGGCTAGATCCAGACCCAGCCGGTCCCACCCTGTCAAGCCCTGCCAGGTGTGTGGGGGGGTGCAGCCTCAAGTCTCCTAGGTGCCAGTGCAGGGGGGCATGGCCTGAGGTCCTCGATCAAGCCCTGCTGGGCAGAGGGAGTGGCTTGTGATCCCCCAGCCTGGCACCGGGGCAGGGGGCACAGCCTGAGGTCCCCTGGCCTGGTGCTGGGGTGGGCAGCATGGCCTGAGGTCCCCTGGCCCAGCACCAGGGTGGAGGGCACACCTTGAGGGCCCCCCGTCAAGTCTCACTGGGTGGGGGGCACAGCCTGGCACCAGGGAAGAGGGTGCACCCTGAGTGCCTCTGGCCTGGTTGCAGGGCAGGGAGAGCAGCCTGAGGTCTCCTGTCAAGCCCTGCGGGTGGAAGGCACGACCTGAGGTCCCCTGTCAAGCCCCATGCAGGAGGTGGGGGTGTGCGCAGCCTGCTGATTGTTCCTTAAGGCTCGTTATGGGAACTTAGCCTCAGCTGTGGGTGCAAATTGACCAGAGTGACTGTCAATTTGTATATTCCCTCTTTATTATATAGGATAAATAAACCCCAGATACCTGCTTCCAGCCTTGGTCTCAAGGAAGTGCTGGGAGCCTGGGTTGTCAGGGGCAACCCGACCTGGGCTCTGGTTAAAGCAACAAAGTTTCAACTTTAGAAGTTAAATAAATCCCAGATACCAGCTTCCAAGCCAGCCTCGCTGCAAACCATCAGCCACTCACCCAGGCTGGCCAGGTACCCCAGCAGGGACCCCTCCCTGAAGGGGATGTGGCCAGCCTGCAAATAGCCATCAGCCCCTCACCCAGGCTGGCCACAGCCCACTGGGGGACTTGGCCAGCCTGCAAACAGCCATCAGCCCCTCACTCAGGTTGGCCAGGCATGCCAGCAGGTGGACATCCCCCAAGGGGTCCGAGACTGTGAGAGAGCACAGGCCAGGCTGAGGGACCCCCCCAAGTGCACAAATTTTTGTGCACCAGGCCCTAGTATTCTAAGAACTATGTACCAGGTGTACCAGTTAATACAGATTTTTCTTCAATACATGGAGTTACACAGATGTTAATATGTATGTGATTTGATATGTATGCTATTTTGTTGTATTGACAGCAAGCTTCAAAACTTCATATGTGGCTGGAATAAGCTAGTGAGTGATTCAGGAGGGTAGGAAGATCACAAAGGGCCTTGGATACCATGTAAGGCCTCCATTGTAAAAGTACATTGTAAAGCTTTTACTCCATGTGAAATAAGGAGTCACTGCAGTTTTGGAGCAGAGTGATGTGTTAAGTTTTAAAAAGGAGCTCACCACTGCTGCTGTATTGAGAACAGACTGTAGGAGGCAAGGGTGGAAAACAGGTAAACCAATTAGGCTACTTAAATCAGAAGAGCAGCAGAAAAGGTTTTAAGAAGTGTCAGATTCTGGCTCCAGCCAGTTTGGTTCAGTCTATAGAGCACTGTAGACTGAAGGATCCTGGGTTTGATTCTGATCAAGAGCACATGCCCAGGTTGTAGACTCAATCACCAGTAGGGGGCATGCAAGAGGCAACGGATCAATGATTCTCTCTCATCACTGATGTTTCTATCTCTCTCCCTCTCCCTTCATCTCTGAAATCAATAAAAATATATTTTTTAAAAAAAAGAAGTGTTAGATTCTGGATATATTTTGAAGGTAGCGAGAGTCATGCTTTCCTAGCAGACTGGATATGGGATGAGATACTGGATTGTCAAAGATGACAGGTGATCTACAAAAGATGATGTTGCCCTCAATCATTCTGAGGCCCAACTGATATTATGATACACGTTACAAGTATCCTGATTTATTTGATCTCATCAAATTTTAAACTCTCTTTAGTCCACTCTTCTCTTTCTCCTCCCACAGAAATAATCTACTCAGGGAAATCCAATCTACTGCAAATAGATGAAGTTCCTTCTCAGAAAGGGCTGCAATGATAAGACAGCCTGCACCAGAAGGCAACCCCAGACTAGTTAATGTTTGATGGCTAGTCAAGTAAATAATGGAAAGTTTCCACTGGTCATTTGTTGGCTTTATGACCTTGGACACATCATTTCTCCCCTCTCTGACTCATTTCTTTGTCTTAAAATAAGGATATTATTCTGAATACTAAATGAATGAACAGATGTCAAGCAGTATCTGGCACAGACTAAACGATACATAAAAGTTGTAATTATTACTATCATTATAAAAAACTAGTGTCCTAGTGCAGGGATTCATGCACATTGAAAGGAAATTAATTAGAAGAAAGATTTTAATATCACTATATGTGTCTTGCTAATGAAAAGAAAATAGGATTCTACCAAGTCTTCTATCTACCTACTCCAGGACTTCTGTGAAGATCAAATGAGATGAGGCATGGGAAAACATTTCACAAACATTTGGTTAAACTGTAAAATGTTTGCACCTGGCTATAAAGCAAGTTGTGTTCCTGGGCTGAAGAAACTCAAAGGAGGCTAGTCTCTAGGGAGAGGATGCTGGGGCTTTGCTATGTGACATCATTACCCACAGCCACCGTTTCTAGGTTGGGTTGGGGTGTGGGCCACATTTTGTGTCATGGAGTCTTGGCAGTGTTGGCTGTGATTTGGTGGGGTGTCGCTCCAGGGTGGTGGCAAAGCCTGTGTCCCACTTGGGGGAAGCCAAGTGTTGGTTTGTCAGTGCCAGATCGTGGTTCAATTTACTTTTAAATGGTCAGTGTGCATCATAGCAGCTCCTCCATTGAATGTCTTCGCCCTGGTGGTCAGTGTAAGTCACAGCTACAGGCTAAGACAGATGGTCACTGAACCTTTTATATCCTCTAATTTAATAAAAGAGTAATATGCAAATTAGTCCTCACTCTGTTACACCTAAGCCACGCCCACCAGCCAATCAGAGTGGCCATATGCAAATTAACCCAGCCAAGATGGCAGCCAGAAGCCACAGAGCTAGAGCAAACAGGAGACCAGCAATGGAGGAAACTGCCAGCCTAGGCTAGCTGTAGCCTCCACTCAAGGCAACAAAGTTTCAATTATAGAAGCCATAGAGCTAGAGCAAACAGGAGATGGAGGAAACTGCCTGCCTAGGCTGGCTATGGCCTCTGCTCAAGGCAACAAAGTTTCAATTACAGAAGATAAACCCCAGAAACTTGCTTCCAGCAAGCCTCGCTGGGACCTTGGGTCAATTGGAGCTGTGGCCAGCCTGCAAATAGCCCTCAGCCCCTCACCTAGGCTGGCCAGGCACCCCAGTAGGGACCCAAACTCTGAAGGGGCTGTGGGCAGCCTAAAAACGGCCCTTAGCCCCTCACCCAGGCTGGCCACACACCATGGGGTGTGGGTCCCCACTGGGGGGCTTGCCCAGCCTGCAAACAGCCATCAGCCCCTCACCCAGGCTGGCCAGGCACGCCAGCAGGTGGACATCCCCAGAGGGGTCCCAGACTGCGAGAGAGCACAGGCCTGGCTGAGGGACCCCTCCCCACTACCGAGTGCACAAATTTTTGTGCACCAGGCCCCTAGTACATAGATAATACCTAAGGAGCTGATAAGTCTAATGTATGTTCCAAAAACATAAATAATCTAACACTAATGTACACTAAGTATAAAGACAGGATAAGCCGCAGGTAGGTCTCACAGAAGCCTAACAGCCTTAACTCCGTCAGTGAAATCATATGGGACAAATATTACCCATTGTGTGTTTGAACAGGGAAAACATGGGTAGCTCATTTATCTGTGTTTTAAAGAAACTAAACTATCACAGAAACCTCATGAACGTCTCTGAAGCTTCCCATTCTAGTTGTCTGGAACATCTTTTGTATATAAGAATGATGGTGCTCAGTCAGCATGGCTCAGTGGTTGAGCATTGACCTATGAACCAGGAGGTCATGGTTCAATTCCCAGTCAGGGCACATGCCTGGGGTTGCCAGCTCGATCCCCAGTGAGGGGTGTGCAGGATGCAGCCAATCAATGATTCTCTCTCCCTCTCCCTTCCTCTCTGAAATCAATAAAAATATATTTTTTAAAAAAAAGAATGATGGTACTTGAGCACATCTTTTGTTATATGCTGTACTTGTTATCTACTGTACTAGAATAAAGAATTGAGACATAAGCTACATAATTTTATTAACCAATGTTACCCTGATAAATTTAATTAAGAATTGATGTAGTTTTAAAATGTTTACTAATCATCTAACAATACTACTGCACGCACACACACATATACACACACATATACACTACATATACATATATATACACACATATATATACACACACATATATGTACACACACACACATTTCCTATTTAACTTAAATCTGTTCTCTTGTCCAGCCTCTAATGTGGAATGAATTTCTATGAAAAATACTCCTGAACAACAGCAACAATGCTCAACCCTGGCTGCATCTTAGAATTACCTCAAGAGCTTTAACCATGATCAAAGTCCCAGTCCTACATTTCTGAGCTAATTGAAACCAATGCTGAGAAGTGCTGGAGAGGTAAATCCCACAAGTATTACATGAACTTGGGAAACAAAGAAAACACTGTTTAAATATTTCTGGGTTTAAAGCAACAGCATTGTATGAACCACAACCTAAATTAGAAATCCTCTTAACCTGACCTAGTCTCTTAAACTATCCTGAACCTACAAGAATTGGTGGTCTTCCAAGTATTTTTTCAAAAGTGAGTGATGACCAAATTTAGATTTCTTTCATGTGAAAGAACACACAACACTATTCTATTTTTCTGGGGCAAAATCCTCCTAAACCTTATTGCCAAATAGCTGGTTACAGAGAGAGAGAGAGAGAGAGAGAGAGAGAGAGAGAGAGTGAGTGTGTGTGTGTGTGTGTGTGTTTCCCTACTATAGTTCAGTATACAGCCTGGCTCTAAGAAATGTGAATCTTCCTTCTGTTTGTATTTTTAATCCATTATTTAAAATATAAAGCCTCACCCTGACTGGTGTGGCTCGGTTGTGGGTCATCCCATGCACCAAAAGATTGCTGGTTCCAATCCCCCTCAGGGCACAAACTAGGCTTGAGGGTTCCGTCTCCAGTAGGGGGCGTGCAGGAGGCAGCAGATCCACTGTAACATAGATGTCTTTCTACCCTCTCTCTAAAAATTAATAAAAATATTTTTTAAAATAATAAATAAAACAGAAATCCTCTACCCGATATTAGTTCACAGCATAAAGAGAAATTATTGACAAATGTTTTTGTCTGTCATATTAACATAACGGGCGGTGGGAATCATGGGGGGGGGGGTCAATCGGGGAAAAAGACGACCATATATATATATATATATATATATATATATATATATATATATATATATAAACAAATAAGTAAATAGATAAAAATGTTTTTGCCTATCAACACAGTATAGGACTAGGTAACGGCTTTCTTTTTTAAACTCACTCACTCATTTCTTTAAAAGGTACTACTTATTAACTGTTTATTATATGCCAGACACTTCTTTCAGGTGCTTGTGACTATAGCAGTGATCAAGACACACCTTTTAACATCCTTTATATATGCCTTTAAATGCATAAATTTAAAAATAAAGTATTCATGTAGTTCAAAAAAATCTAAAGAGTAGGTTAAAATAATGGAAGTCTAAAATAATAACATTAGAAACGTCATCTGGAACTTCTATTTTAATTAGCACCTATTATAACCAATATGTTGCACTGGTCTCTTTATATGTGGTAGTCATTTAATACAGTTGCTGTCCTAAGGAAATTAAATCACTACTTAGAAGAAATTTTAAAAGGCCAAACATTCTTTTAATGGAGTTTAAATTTGGCTTTCCACACTAGAGGAAATACTCCATCCTAAAGTTGACAATAATTAATTATGGCAGAGTTGTATCAATTCATTCATACAAGAACTTTTTCCAGATTAGTTCAACCACACCACCTGTGAGAATTCTGGGTGTGTGTGTATATATATATATATATATATATATATATATATATATATATATATTTAAAAAAAGGAAATCAAGTTGTCATAAAAATATATTTCAAATTTCTTAAAAGTTGAAAATTATATAAACTCTAAGCATGATGCATAAACTTCCCTCCTGCAGATATTAAACCACGTAGCTTATTGATAAAAACGTACTAACGAAGATAATGATAAAAACAACAGTAAAATAAACTTTACTAGATACAGTGATCAGTTTTTTAACTTCCTTTACAAACACTAGTCAAGACCAAGTCACTCAGATCAATTAGGAATTCATAGAACTGTAATTCGGCCCCAAGCAAAAACGGACAACTTAATCCAAAACCGTTTCCAAAACCTTTCTAACAATACTCTAAAGAAATTTTTGTAAGCATCCAGGTGGAGTTAGACTCCAATCTCTCAACCACCTCCGGGGGGAAAGGGGATAGAAAGGGGCCCCATGGTTTTGCTTTTAATTTTTTAAAGGAAATTCTGGTGGGGGTCAGCCAAGTGGAGTCAATTAGTAAGTTTTCTGGGAGTTGACACAAGCCCACCCTGTTCTCCAATTCTAGGCAGAGACTAATCCCAAAAGGGTAGTCAATTCTCAGTTTTGCCAAAACGTGTCCACTCCCTTCGCCTTTTTAAAAAGTGAACAGCTTGGTTGTGGCCCAGACCAGACCGCCCCGCCCAGCGTGTCCCTTCCCGTCTGGTGGCCAGGGCCGGCTCCTGCCACCGCCGGCCCCCCGCCCGCGGTCCGAGCCCGGGTGCGGAGCCGGGCTCTGGGCTAGGCAGCCCGGCTGGAGGGAGGGTGCAGGACCCTGCCGGCCGCCCTCACCGTCGATGTTCTCCCGGTCGCTGATGTGCTGCAAGTTGCAGCCCGTGTCCTCGCGGCTCAGGTCGGCATCGGGCCGGTAGGACTCCAGCCGGGAGTGCGCATTCCTCCGGAGCTTGGGGCTGGACGACACGCAGCACGAGGTAGTGTTCCCCATCGTCGGCGGCCCGGAGCCTGCGGCGCTTGCCGGGCTCCGGAGGCCGGACGTAGAGCGGAGGCCGCCCGCCACCAGGGACGGACGGAAGCGCGGTCAGCAGCGGCGGCGGGGCCTCGCCATGGGCGGCGGGTGGGGCGGCGGTGGCGACCAGCGGCTGCGGGCGGCTCGCTAGGCCTCCGCGCCGCCCTGGCTCGTCCGCGGCGGTGGGCCCGTCCGCGGCCGAGGAGCACCCGACTGCGCGACTGCAGCCGCCGCGGCGGCCTCACCCCGCCGCGGCCATGGCAGGCGCCGCGCAGGCCGCCTCCCCGCGCTTCCCGCTGGGCGCCCGGTCCCGGCGGCGGCCTCCGCAAGAGGTTCCGGTTCAAGCTGCAGAGACGGGAGTCCGCGGGAGCGACGGCGAGGAGGCGATGCGGCGGGGGCGGCGGGGGCGGCGAGGGCGGGCTTGTCCCTCGGCTCTGCACGCGGAGGTGGGCTCGGTACGGGCCCGGAGGAGGCTCGGTGTCCGCCCCGCCCCGCCCCGCCCTGGCACCGCCCCTTCCCGCTGCCCTGGAAGCAGATCCGGCCCGGAGTGCGGTCGGGGCCGCGGTGACTCGGGGGCGAACGCCGGAGGCCCAAGGGGCGCGTTTTTTCTCCCTCCAGGACGAAGGCGGGTGTGGCGCCCGGGGTGCATGAGCTACGCTGACCACCTCGGGAACGGGTTGGGGTCTTTCTTTGTTTGTTTTTTTTAAGCTTTTAAGAGGAAGCTGCCCTTGATTTTTCCCTCTTCTGCTTTGAGCTTTGCAGAGGACTTGATAGTGGCCCCTGGGTTACTTGCATGTGGAGTCAGCGCAGCCGTTTGCGTCCCACAGAGGAGGATGTGAGGTGGAAGGTAAGTGACTCCAGCGTCCTGTTACCAGCGTTCAGTCCTGCTGTCAGCTGTCTGAATCGTGGCCGCTAAGTGAGGTAACGGTGAGCGCCTGGCAGGGGGACCTGCCCCAAACCCTCACCCCCATCTGTCTGGGGCAGAAATAACCTGTCCACCCACTTCCAAACACTCAATGAGGAGAGATTGGGAGAAAAAATATTTTTCAACACGAAGAAACTTGGTGCAATGCTCTTAATTTTTAACATTAGGAAACTGAGGCCCAGAAAGATGACGTGTTGGGAACAAAAGAGGTACGGGAATTAATATTTATGTGGCATCAGCATCTGTGTACATCTTGCCAGCGGCTTTATAAACACTAACTCATTTAATTCTTTCAGCCTTTTTTAAGCCTGTTCTGCCCCTCTTGGTAATGTTTATACATTTATTAGGCCATATTTTTTAAAAGCTCCAGGATCCAACAATGTTAATGTCAGAATAAGTGGTGGAAGTCCTTGGAAAATAAATGGCAGCAAAGAGCTGATGTTGACAAGATGACAAAGGAAGTGTAGAAGAGAAGTTCTGAAGAGTTATAGCCTAAAAGAGCTAGGGAGATAGCAGCAAGACAAAATAAGGCTCTTCATTAAGGTAGTCTGACACACTTGCCTCCCAGGAAAGATGAACTGGAAGGTAACTACAAGTCAGTGAGTGTGCACATACAGATTTTCAGGGCTACAATGTGGATGAGATGGCTGAAAATCAGGATATTTTGTATTTTGGGTGCCATTAGCACCCAATTACTAAACCATATGTATATGGCATATTCATTTAGGCACATTAAATAATTTTTATTTAATCATAAAATTTGCAATTAATGATAAGGTTTGAAGAGCCTAAGAGGGTGGATCAAATGGCATTGAGGAGACAGATAGCGTGTCTGTCTCAAGGTTTCTCTTCTGCAGGGTCACTGGGCAGTGCTAAGTGGGGATAACATTTGAAGGCAGGGAAGACATGACTGGCAGATTTAGGGTAGCCACAGACTCAAACCAAAAGATCTGCAGAACATTTCTGTTCCCACACCACCTCTACCCACTGTTTGACATTCCCACTGTATTTCCCTTAGAAATGCACCTGTTGGACTTTTTCAGATACATGACTTTTGGTCAGTGGGCCTGGAGAGGAAAGACAAGTGCTAAAGCCTTACCAGTGACTTACCTGAGTGCCAACCACCACATCCTTACACACACACACACACACACACACACACATACCTTTAAACTCCTCCAAGCAGAGATGCCTTGTGCTTGACACACAGTGACACTTTAAGAAAGGTGTTGCATATAGAATACCTGCTAAAAGACAGGCATTGTGCCAAGTATTTATGTATATACTAGAGGCCCGGTGCACAAAAATTTGTGCCCTTAGGGAGGGTCCCTAAGCCCGGCTTGTGCCCTCTCTCAGTCTAGGACCTTGAGGGATGTTCACTTGCTGGCTTAGGCCCGCTCCCCGGATGATCAGGCCTAAGCTGGCAGTCAGACATCCCTCTGGCAGCCCAGAAGCCCTCAGAGGATGTCCACTTGCCAGGGGAAGCAGGCCTAAGCTGCAGCCGGACATCCCACCACCACCGCTGTACTGGCAGCCGTCAGCCTGGCTTGTGGCTGAGCAGAGCTCCCCCTGTGGGAGTGCACTGACCACCAGCGGCAGCTCCTGCATTGAGCATCTGCTCCCTGGTGGTCAGTGTGTGTCATAGTGACCCGTCATTCCTAGTTGTTCTGCTGTTAGGGTCAATTTGCATATTATCCTTTTATTATATAGGATAGAGGACTGGTGCATGGGTGGAGGCTGGCTGGTTTGCCCAGATCAGGGTGGGGATCCCGCTGGGGTTCCTGACCAGCCTGGGTGTGGGGCTGAGGGCCGTTTTCAGGCTGGCCACATCCCCTTCTGGGAGGGAGGTCCTGCTGGGGTACCTGGCCAGCCTGGGTGAGTGGCCAATGGCTGTTTGCAGGCTGGCCACAGCCCCCAGCCACCCAAGCTCCCAGCAAGGCTGGCTGGAAGCAGGTATCTGGGATTTAGTTATCTTCTATAATTGAAACTTTGTTGCCTTGAGCGGAGGCCACAGCCTGCCTAGACAGGCAGCTTCCTCCATTGCTGGGGCAGTGAAGCTTCCTGTTTGCTCTAGCTCTGTGGCTGCCTGCCGCCATCTTGGTTGGGTTAATTTGCACATAGTCACTCTGATTGGCTGGTGAGCATGGCTTGGGATGTAGCGGAGTAACACAATTAGCATATTACTCTCTTATTAGATTAGACTAGGGGCCCAGTGCACAAAAATTTGTGCACTCAGGGGGGGGTCCCTCAGCATGGCCTGTGCCTTCTTGCAGTCTGGGACCCCTTGGGGGATGTCCACCTGCTGGTGTGCCTGGCTAGCCTGGGTGAGGGACTGATGGCTGTTTGCAGGCTGGCCAAGCCCCCAGTGGGGACCTTCACCCCATGGGGGTGTGGCCAGCCTGGGTGAGGGGCTGAGGGCCATTTTCAGGCTGGCCACACCCCTTCAGGCCACGGACAGGGAACCCATCCAGAGGCTCCACAGGGAGCAAAACGCCCACCTCAGAGCCGGCCCCGTAGTCTGGCCCCTGCAGCTCGAAGAACTCCAGGGTTTCAGGGACCTTGTCCAGGTTGGACAGGTTCACGCCGCACCCCGATGGGCCACGCCATGCAATGGGGAAGTAGTCTTGATTTTAGAGAAAAACTGTTTCAAATAACTTAGCTGCTACATCGTTGGGGTAATTGAATATCTCTGCACCTCCTTTTCTTATCTATACAATGTGGATAATAATGATTATCTCAGAAAGTTGTTAGGGATGAAAGAGACACCGCATGTCCACAGGACAGCACCGTGCATTGCGGGTCTTCAGTGCCCAGATGGGAGAGGAGGCGTCAGAGCCGTGAGGTACCCGGGACGGGGGATACAAAGCGCAAACTCTTTAAAAATACCTCTGCTACCAGTGCCAGTAGCAAGCATCCAGGAGATCGAGCCAAGGGAAGGAGTGTCACACTTGTCGGGGTCCCGGGAATTCATTCAGGGAAATTAGAAACTGTTCGAGGAACCCCACATGCCCAGGACTCCACCTCCAGCCGAGCATCAGCACCTAGCGCCACCCACCTCGCCTGGCGCGGTGTCCACACCGGACCGGAAGGCTCTGTATGCCTGCCCATGCGCGACCATCCCGGCACCACAAGTGCGTGTGCAGCCCTAGTGCCCTGCAGGCTTCAACCACACGGCCCACTTACCTGCGCCCCCCCACCCGAGCTCCATGTGTCCTCCCGAGCGAGGCAGAAGGGGAGGAAAGAGGAGCCCCCCGAGTTCCCAGCCTCTAACCCCCCTCCTCCCCCCACGTTCGCCCCCGGCACGCTGCCTGCCTGAGCCTCCCAGCTCACTTTCCAGCCACCTGCGTGGGCGGCACGGGGGGACGGGGTTGCGGCGCCACTCCGAAGCCGGCCCCACTCAGGATCCCAGGGGAACTGTAGCCGGTGTTCATGCGGTTGCTCACCCACTGGCACTGCCTGGCTTCTGGCTGCATTCACGGGGAAATCCGCCGCTGTGCGCCCCGCCCCTGCCACGCCCCCACAGCCAGCAGCCCCACCGCCACCTGCCCCGCCTCATCCCCACCGCACCCACTGCTGCTCACTCTGTGGCTGCCAGCCTCCATATTGGCTGGGTTAATTCGCATACAGCTGCTCTGATTGGCTGGTGGGCGTGGGCCTGGCTGGTGGGCGTGGGCCTGGCTGGTGGGCGTGGCTTGGGCATCTCAGAGAGATGGTTAATTTCCATATTACTCTTTTATTAGAGTAGATTTTTAATTGATTTCAGAGAGTAAGGGAGAGGGAGAGATAGAAACATCAATGATGAGAAAAAATTATTAATCTGCTGCCTCCTGCACGCCCCACACTGGGAATCCAGCCCATAACCCAGGAATGTGCTGTGACCAGGAATCAACAGTGACCTCCTGGTTCATAGATCGACACTCAACCACTGAGCCACACCAGCTGGGCACTAAGTATGTTTTACATCTAAGCCAATGCTATCATCTCCCATTTTACAAATAAAGACACTTTAGTTCCAATAATTAAATATTTCTAAGGTGAGATTACTGAGAAATGGCCTAACTGGGGGGTTCTGATTACAAAGTCTTTAAGGTCTCTTCTTAGTTGCATCCAGCTGAACCTCTTGCCCCCACCTCTAAGTATCACTGTACAGGACAGGGGCAGGGACAGATTAGAATAATGAGAGAAGAAATCTGCAGAAGTTTTGAGTAGAAAGGAGACTCTAGTGTTGCTTCTCTCCTCTTTTTATTCTCTTGCTGACTGAAGTTGCAAGTGATTGCATAGGACTAGTTCTAGACTTGGAAAAGAGAGAATGGAGACTTGTTATTTCTGTGGGCCCAGCCCTTCTGACCAGAGTAAGTAGTGGGTCAGTGAGGAGAAGCATTATGCAGAAATTTTGTCACACCATCTCTGACATTATATCATTTGGAAATCTAAATGTGGGGACACTCCCTCAACAGGATGGATATAACACAGGATTGGGACTGGAGGGGAAAGGGAAGGTGACTGCTTACAATCCAAGGCTCTTTCCTCAAAACATTTCGCTTTCTTAGAAACCATCAGCCTGGATTGGATCTAATCAGAACCTGCCCTGCTCTTTGAGCTGAAAGAATCATGACATAATTCTTTTCCTTCATCTTTCTTTTTTTCCAGGGTTTAAGAATTTGGTCATTATAAAAAGTAGATATGGAACTTGGGTGAGCTAGTTAAGTCAATGCTCTTCACATTTTTTAGCAGTAATAGCTTTTGTTTTTTCAACGAAATTTTTAATGGAGCCAAAATATTTAAAACAAATGATATAAGTATTAAATGTTTATAAAATCTTATAAAAACAAGTCGGTGAGTACAGGCCACCTTAATTAAATTAGTTAGCGCATAGGTACGGTCTTATTTCAGCTACACACATTTCCATGAAATATGAATCTGACATTTGCACAACTCTCAGAATCACCTCCTAGAATACAGAAAACATTGAGTCACATTAACCAAGGACCTATGGTCAAAAGAATGAAAAAGACTAGTCTCAGGAACAAAGAAAAAAACCTGCTCAAAGTCTGAGAATATACCACCCGTCCCCAGGTTCAATAGTCTTAAGAAGTCTAATTTCTTTTGCCAAACTATCTTCTTTATCCCTCTTTGCTCACCATGGATAGGAAGGATGAATGTACATGTAATCTCCGAGAATTAGGATGTACTTTGGTAAGGTAAATTCCAGCATCTCACCGGGTCAGACGTAGGTCAGGCTGGGAAAAGCTGCTACTTCCCTACCCATTGTCTATTCTTCCATCTCCCTTAAAACGAGTTCTACATTTTATGAGGAACAGCAGTATGCCTGCCTCAAAGAGGACAGCTGGCCACATGGCTAAATCAGGCCAATGAGATATGAGTGGAATATTCCAGGAAAGCTCTCTGAAGAGGCTTCTTCTTTTCTCCTTTCTGGAATGTGGACACGATGGCTGGAATTCAAGCATGCATGTTTGAGTACCAGGTGACCTTGAAAATGGAAGCCATGAACTAAGACAATGTCACTGTACAATTCTTTTACCTGAGAGAAATAAACTGTTGTATAAGCCAGGACGAGAATAGGTAACATTGTCTCAGGAAGTGCTTTCCAGTGCTTACATGGCTGATGAATTTCTTTTGGGCTACCACTTCAGCTAAACGCAGTCATCTATAATACACAAAATGAGATCTATGGAATATTACCTGTTCTCACCCTGGCTGATCCCCTGCTCAGTCAGGGCATGTGTGGGAGGCAGCCAATCTATGTGTCTCCTCTCATTAATGTTTCTTTCTCTCCTTCCCACCTTCCAATCGCTCTGAAAATTAATGGGAAAAAATATCCTTAGGTGATGATTAACAAAAATAAAATGTTATCTGTTATCTAATAACATAGTACCAGTTAGTATATCTGATTAGCTAGAGTGGTCACCTCTCAAGGCACTAAATGAATAGTAGAACATTGGGCAGCATCTTCACTCATAAAACAGAGGAGCCAGAGAAAAAGGAGCAATTGAGAGACCTGCTCCAACAGGGGATTCACTCAGGAGCCACCATGGAAGGCCTGGGGTACACAGGGGAAAACAAGGGGCACCAAGTGCAAAGGAAATCAGGTGAAAAACAGTAAAACCAGTATAGAGAAGACTCATTGTACCTGCTTCCAAAATGTGTAGTTCACAACTTTGCCTTGAGGCACTACTGTGTATAAAGTGCTAAACAGAAAAGAGGAACAGGATTTAAGTCACCTATTTACAATACTCTAAAGATATGAATGGAATAGGAAAAGAGGACTTCTCAGGAAATAAAAGTACTCCCACTTTGCTAACATTTTTTTCCACTTATAAATCGGTATAACTGATTTTAAAATATTTGAAATAAATACTAATATTCATAGAAGCTAAGTTATTTGGGCAAAATCTGGTAAAACTTGCCATTTATAATACTGAAAAATTGAATGCAAATTTAATGCCTAAGAAGCAATAAGCAGTTAAGTAAATTCTGCTCACGCATTGGAATTCTGTGAAGTCATAAGAATAAAGATCTATGTATATCTACATTTATTATATGGAATATAGTTGAGAGAAAAGGCAGACTGATCCTATTTACAAAAAAAAATTGTATATTTCTATGAATAACAAAGAGACATTTTTAGGGACATTCACAAATAGACTTAACAATGATTATATCCAGAATGCAAAACTTGATTTTGTTTTCCTCTGTTCATTTTTTTCATTAAGTCTTATATCTTTTCCACAAGCAATAATGCATTTCCTAATTCCTCTCGCTAAAAATAAATAGTCTCACCAAATCTTTTTACCTTAAATGCTTTCCCCCCTCTATTCTTTTGTCTAAACCATTGTGATTTGCTAAAACAAGCAAGGATTGTGCTCTGGCTGGTGTGCTCAGTGGTTAGAGTGTCTGTCCATGCACTGAAGGGTCACAAGTTTGAATACCCATCAAGAGCATGTACCTGAGTTGCAGGTTCCCTCAGTGCAGGAGGCAACCAATTGATGTGTGTGTCTCCCCCCTCCCTCCCAGTTTCTAAAAATCAATGGGGAAAAAAATCCTTGGGTGAGGATTAACAACAATAAAAAACAAGCAAAGATTGTAAAGTAGAATCCATGCTCATTTTAGAGCAGACTCCAAGTTGGAGGACACCTCATCCATTGCAATAAGACCTGGATTCAAATGGATGCTATGGTTCTACTTGCAGCAAAGTATAACCTGGAAATTTGCATTCTGTTCAGAATTCTAGCTCTTAGACCATGTGTGGGGAACCTTTTTTCTGCCAAGGGCCATTTGGATACTTATAACATCATTTGCAGGCCATACAAAATTATCAGCTTAAAAATTAGCCTGCTATATTTGGTCAAACATTTAATTAATTCACCCCTAAAGCCTTGCCAGGGCCAGACCAAATGATTTTGTGGGCCAGATGTTCCCCATCCCTGTTTAGACTAAAAAATGCTGGTGCAATTCCTTTGGGCATTGAATGTGTTATTCTCCATTTTATTTAACTTACTGTAAAATTATGTTAGCTATGCTGCTACTTAAGTTAAGCTACCTTCTAGCCAGTCAATTAGTTTCTATCTTTTTGAGGGTTATGCCCTCCCTACTCCCTTTTCCCCAGGGTTGAGTATAGGGAACTATATAAGCATTATGTTGAATCTACCTGTGCCTTTTAGTTATTAAAACAGTTTAAAAAGTAAATCTCCAAAATGCAGACCATTGTCATCTCCATTGAAAAGCATTTTCCACCCAGCCACCATGACTTAGTGTTTTGGGCATCTACCTATGAACCAGGAAGTCATGGTTCCATTCTGGGTCAGGGCACATGCCTGGATTGCAGATCCCCAGTAGGGGACATGCAGGAGGTAGCCAATCCATGCTTTCTCATCATTGATGTTTCTATCTCTCCATCTCCCTCTCTGAAATCAATAAAAATATATTTGAAAAAAAAATTTTAAAGCATTTTCCAAAGGTCTAAACTTGAAGATAATAAAAATTAAATATATTGTCTGTACAAAGGGAGAATGAAAAAAAAATAAACCTCAAACCCAGTAAAGCTAGGTTCATTTCCTTTAAGCAACATCTACTTAGAGAATTCCAGAATGTGGAACTCAGAATCTTGTCCTTAATAAGATGATGTGAGGATCATAGTACCTGCTTTGTAAAACCAGATACAGCCCTGTTATTGCCACTCCGGAATCCAAGTCTACGTCCTCTGTTAATGTCTTCTCCATCCACTCTCAGGAGAATTGTAGCTGCTGAGCTCTGTAAATTAAATAGCATGATCGATCAATACTATTCTGAATATCTACAACGTCTCTACAGAATTATTAAGCATTGAGTTTATTTCAATTTGTAATGAAAGCTTTGTACAACAAAGTCATTGACTATATCTCTTAATTCAATTAATACAGCAAAATTAAATCAACAAACACTTAGGGTATCTTCAATGGGCTGAAGAATCTGAAGACCTGGCTGGAATGAGACTTATAAATGTGGAAAAGTTAAATTGCCAAATCAACAGTACACCCAGTTATTAGTCTAGAGGGAACCATCATTTTAGGCTCCAGTGGACTGGGGAGGCTTAATTGGAAACACATTTATTCAGTGCTAAAATTCAAAAGGCCAGTAAGGAATTTTTTTAAGTTATGGAGTGCTATTTTTATGATTAAAAAAAACATGAGGTTGTGAGTTGGATCTGAAGAATAAAACATTAAACTATATTTAACAATAGTATTATAAAGAATATTTTGTTACAATTCTAATTCACTGAATAATAGCATTCTGAAGGCTATGATGATACCATCCACTATCACCCAGAACCATTGGGAGATATTTGAACATTTTTTAAAATCCTCACCAGAGGATATGTTTTTATTGATTTTAGAGGAAGAAAGAAGAGAGAGAGAGAGGGAAGGAGAGAGGGAGAGAGAGAGAGAAACATCGATCAGTTGTTATCCATACACCCTGACCTGAGGGTTTAAATTTGCAACCTCTATATGTGCCCTAACTAGGAACTGAACCTGCAACCTTTTGGTATACGGGATGATACTCCAACCAATTGATGCACACCAGCCAGGACTAGAAATTTAAATTTTAAATGTCAACATGCTATAAAAATGTAAAGAATAAGCTAGCTGCATAAATAATATACTTTATCTACAAAAGTTTTTTTTGGAGTTATGAAATTGACATTTTTTGCTATCGCAGTTCCAGTCAATATGACCAGAACAATCTTAGAAAAGAACTAGAATTTAATTTTATTTAAATGAAGAAAATTTAATTCTGATCATATTGGTAATGCCTCTTATTTCCTTTTCTTTTTAAAAAAAATTTTTAATGAGATATGATTTACATAATATGTTTCTCCCATTTTAATTATCAAAACATTTTCATGAATTTAAGAATTCAATATATCAGTGTAACCACCACCACTACAATCGAGATAAAGAACATTTCTCTTTTTTTTTCCCCCTTGGCAAGATGGCAGAGTATGCCTTGACTACCTACATTGCCCATTTTTTGGGTCAGCATCTGGTCTTTCCATTTCTTGAGTTTCCCTTTGTAAAGAAGATATATAATGAAAAAGAGTTATAACAAGAAAATTGGATCTTAGTGATACCAACATGGTAGACTTTGATACAGATACACACAAAAATATTTTTATATTCCTTATGCTTTGAGAGAGAAAAAAGAACCACAGTTGTTGCACAACTAAAACAGTTTCAGGCATAAACAGAACCAATTGTGATGTTTGAAGATCCAGAAACTACAAGGTAAATGCAGTCAACCTGGGATGTTCAGGTGCTAACTACCTGGCAAAAAAAGCATGGTTTTAGGCAAGAATATTTAGATACTACAGATATGCAAAATTCCAATGTGAATGTGAATATTACTATGGAGCAGCAGAATATCTTTACTTTAGAGTGCTGGTTCTAGCAACAGATAGAAATGCTTTGAATTCACTCTGTGGACAACTGACCTCTGAAATCTTAATGCAGAATTGGGATGCAACCATGGAAGAAACCATCCTATATAATAAAAGGCTAATATGCAAATTGTCCCCACAGGCTGGAGTTCAACCGACTGGGAATTAGAATTAGACGTGCACTGACCACCAGGGGGAAGCACAGAACGTGGTGGGTGTCGGCAACGCAGTGTTGGCAGCAGGCAGCAGTGGAAGGGCTGCCAGCCTTAATGGGCCCCAAAGAGAGTGGGACCATAGCAGGATGGTGGAGCAGGTGAGCAGGGCCGTGCTAGGCCAAGGGAGGTGCAAAGAGAGGCCCCTGGCCAGTGGTGGCAGCAGCCAGCCAAGGGAAGGGAGGCTCCAGCCACCACTAGGGACCCTACCTATGCATGAATTTCATGCACTGGGCTTCTAGTAGATAATAATTTTGTGAGTTCTCCACTCCAGTCTCTTCAGCAATGAACATGGCTCATTCACTTGTCTCTCTTTTCTTCAACCACCCCAAAGGGTCCAGTAAAAGTTTTGATGGCTTCCTTTACCAGCCACAGTATCTTAATGCAATTCAGACGATGTGTTCACATATTCTTCACTATTAGACTACAAGCAGTCATAACAAAGATGTTCGAAAACGTCAGCATTCAAATATACCATCTCATGTATTGTCTCTTACAACTTTGTGCTTCCATGTTTCCTTTCTTGTCTTTTGAGCACTTGTCATACTTTATTTTTACATCTACTCTAATAAAATAGTATTATGGAAATGAACCATTTCTCCGGGATGCCTAAGCCACGCCCACCAGCCAATCAGAGCAGCTGAATGCAAATTAACCCAACCAAGATGGAGGCCGGCTCCATGGACTATGGTGGGTAGGGCTCTGTGGGGCTGCCATGTCCAATCGGCCACACCCTGTGACGCCCTGTCTGACAAGGCAGCTTGCCATGGGGCGGGTCCACTGTGCTGGATCGGCCGCCACACAGCCTGCACTGAGTGTTTGCTGTGGGGTGCTCGGTGTGACAGAGTGGCTCGCTGCAGGGTGGGGCCACTGAGCCTGGTCTGACAGGGTGGCTTGCCTCCCTGATACACATTTTCCTGATTACCCAGCATATTTAAAAAGATTAATGACATAATGCTAAGTGAAATAAGCCAGTCAATGAAAGAAAAATACCACATGTCCTCACTTATCTATGGA